>JABUQX010040388.1:0-51620 GCA_015478945.1 Trachelipus rathkii
TGCAAGGTCTGTTTTAATATATTTGTTTTATATGCTTATTATACTATGATATAATGTTTTCTATTAGTATCGTTATTGTCTTGTGAGTGGTAGCGGTGTACCGTGACTAGGTGTGTAGGTGTTTTGCGTAGGTGTTATTTAGTTGTAGCATAATTATATTTTTTTTTTGTGATTATCTATTGATTGTAGGGGGGAATGATCTTTATAATTATGATATATTGTGTGTAGGTATGAGTTAGACATGGCATCTAAATACTGTTAATGGTGTGTCCGACATTTAATTCATTTCTCTTGACTTGATCGTAGCAATGGAGTAGTTTTAACTAGATTATTATATTGGTTCATTGAATATGTAATATCTGAGGTGTGGGATGAGCTGCGGATTAGTGTTTATGCATACAGTGAAACTATAGTGTTGGGCCTCCTCGGTTTCTTGGTGCGCGAGATTTCATTTTAGGAGTCGTGGTGTACCGGTGTTCTTCGTTATACGTGTATAGTAGTATATTTGGTTACATCTCAGTATAAATTATATAGAGTTCAGAGTCGAGTAGGCTTAGAATGAGGGTTTGGTACGTTGATGGTGCTTTTCTTACCGATTATTCTAAGTTGTGGGTCGTATTTAAGATATATTATGTGAGGGTATCGATTTATAATGATCTGTAGTGAGACGCGGTTATTATTAAAAGTGATACTTAGTGTGATGTTATGGATGTGGAGGTGAAACTGGGATATTACTGTTAGTTATCGGATATAGTAGTATTAGGATAGTTTTTAGTTATTTGTGTGATAGTATATATTAGGTAATATAGTTTGATGGTTAAATGGGACTCACGTATATACATGGATAATTGGCGTCAAATTATATAAAAACAATTCACTATATTCGAAAACCGCCCCTCGCACCTTTTGTCGAACTCTTACATAAGTACTTGAATACTACTACTATACTTACTATATTTATATAAACCAGAATAATTCTACATAATTATTTATATATAATATATACATATATATATATAATAAATATATATATATATAATAACCTATATATAATATTTTATATACTATTTTTATATATATATAGTTATATATAATATATATATATATTATAGGTACCCTGCAGGCTTAGTACACCTGCCAAATAGAATGCCAACTCTCTATAGTAACCCTCGGGCTACCCATCTGGATACGTCCCTTTTATATTTATAAAGATACGTTATTAATATTATTACTTTATAGCTGATATCAAATTTATACAATCATAACTGTAAATAAGTCTAATATTTGGTTATACAATATCATGTAGCATACGATAAGAAAACTATTAATAATATTATAGTCTCCAATAACTATATTTCATACAATATAATCAAATTCCTACTTTAGTATAAACACTATATAATATGAAATATATTATATATATATCATATATAAAAATATATATAAGAAATTGAAAATGTTGACCAACTCCTTATTGCTATGCGGTGATATACCGCGCACACCCTCAAGCATAAATGCGTAATTTCCCTTCCATCATTTTTCTTCCCTAATCCCGCAATCTGCACAAATTATTTTTGCTTGAATTAATTGGAAGCCGGGATAAGTTATTCATTATGAATTATGGACATGTGTGTGCCATAACCTTTAATATATATAATATAATATATATAATATAAATTATGGGGAGGGATGGAGGATTAGTTATATTTATTTAACTTTTCATTATAAAAGCTAAAAATATCCATTATTCAGGCTTCATTTAATTAAGCTATAATTCACTATTGCTAAAATTATAATAAATATATAATTTACCTTAGCCTTGACTCTTCCATTTGGACCTTAGAAGGCAATTATGTTCTGTTTTTATAAGGTAGGAAACTTTATTATACTATTTATATTACCATTAGGTACCCTATATCATAATAATCCCTGACAACTCATGGGCATGCTATGCCACATATTCTATGGAAGGGATCGTCAACTTTAACGTTCCGAGCAAGACGAAGCCAAGCCCACGAAGAGATGCGCTCCCTATTCTCGAATTCACTATTCTATACGCCAAAATTTGCGTAACTGCAGCCTCGTTTGTTCGCTTAGTGTTAACAATTATCCAGTTTGATGTTGTCGTTCAAGTATGTTATGAGCTTTCCAGAATTGTGAATAATATATACTTACTAGTGATTTTCTTCACTTCACATATATTATAATTTATAATAAAACCAGCAATATAATATAAATAACAATAAAATAAATTACTTTTAAAATTACAACAACCAGCATATATAATAAAAGAATATTATTATATATAAATATTTATGCATTAATAAATTATAGTATTCCCATCAAATATTGATAAGATAATAAGAGACAAAGAGAAAATGTCATTATGGATTTATTGGTCTATTAATAAACTTTATATAAAACTCCCGACTCATGTTGCGAGATAATAATTATTATATATATATATATATATCTAAATTATATATATACTAATAGTAGTACTATATGTTGATATAATCAACTCGAACAGGAGGCTGAGGGTATTTAACTGAGTCAGGTACCCACGTATAATTCTCAACCTGTAACATAATATATACCACAATTACATATTAATTTAATCTAATATTGCCATTTCTATCTTCCTGCATATTATATTTATCACATACCGGTTTTGTATTATAATAATTCTTAGACCTATTATATGAACATTTTGTAAAACAGCTGTACTGTTCCTATAGCAAGTTTGAACGAGTTTTTTTTATATTTTACGAAGTTCCCGTACAATCTGTACCGAAAAAGATTTGCTATCCATTTAGAGTTTCAGAAAATTTCTTCCTATCTTAGTACAAAAACATAAGCGACAATCTTTTGTATCTAGGCAGCTTATCAACTACCCTATTCCATCTAAACTTTTTTAAAGTTTTAAGTTTCAATAAATTACGATTATGTAATTAATAAATTAAGTAAATGAATAATAAAAATAAAAATTGAGATCAATAAAGAAAAAATTCAAGATAGGGTTAATATCAGTAACGAGTAGAGAATATGTTCTAAAAGAATAACGAATACAAATTTATTTTTAATTCTGAAATCTTGGTAGAATGAAAATTAGGCTATTTACTATTATTATATTTTTTATTTATTTTTTTTTTGAGTCTGAGAGAACATATAAGTACTCCAAATCATACAAAGGTTGGGATAATCATAAAAGTTACATAGACTTTAAACGTTTATTGCGAGTGAGAAGCTCGTATGTCGGAATAATAGTTGTTTCTGTCTTGTTTATTTTAGTTATTCTAGGAGGACATCCTGCTATAATTGGATACTGGAAATAATTTAAAAAACCAGAAGAACTTTATTCTCAAAACCATTTAGAGAGTGGCATCAGAACGCCCGCGACGGGGACAGAGAGTAGGCGGGGACGAAGTCCCCCCTGTGCGTCCAACCTGAGCGCCGAGAGACGCCTCCGACTTCTTCCTTGCTATAGCTCTGTGTGGTTTGACCACTCATCTCATCATGGTAATTTCCACTATTATTTATAAAAAACTAAAAAGTATATATAATTTATTACTTATCCCTTCTACTGAGTCTAATTCTTTGTACTTATATTAAACGATAGCCATGAGGGTCCAAGAGAGCCGAGCGAGCAATGCACTATAGAAGCCAGGATCAGTTGGTCTCTCGGCCCCCCGGTGGCCGACGGGGGGGGGGGGGTCCCCCCCTCTGTCCCCCCCTCTGTCCCCCGTCGGCTCGATGCCCTTTCCACTATAAAAATGGGCAGCTATATAAAGATTTTGATTTTTATTTTAAAATATTTTCCGATCGGAATAAATGAAAGAAAAAAACGGATTTGTGTTCATATCCGATTCAAGTATATGGCTATTCGATGACTCCTGTTCTTCTCTAATTTAAGTGTTGATATTGTCTAGTCGAGTTTTAGACCCACTCAATCAACAGCACACTCTAAACTACACATAATACAAAGAATTGATATTTAGCTTTTTAATAACTTAATAACATATAGCGTACTACAGCACCCCATTATTCATTCTTATTCCTTCATACGTAATATATATATAGTATATATAGTATATATCATGGACATAAATTATATATAGTATACTCTATTAAAGTGATAATATAACTAACGAGTTATGACTATTTTCAATATTTACTCACTATTAGAACGGAGTACTCGACATATAATATATATATATATTATACTTATTTCACAAATGAATTCAGTATTTGTATTAAATCATATGGTTGTGGAAAAATCTAAAAAAATCAAAAATAAATCAAAATTTTCAACACTTAAAATATTAGTAACAAAAAAAGTAACTCTAAGTAATGAAGATGTGATTTGTCTTTCCAAACGTATTTTATCTCTCCTCTCACTCACATTATAGAACTCTGGATAGTCGTAGGCTGATGCACTTAGCCTATTCTGAGCTTATATTTAGATGAATAAAAAATAATCGTCGATTCGGCACTAAAAATTTATATACAGCGTGCATACTTGTAGTAGAGAGTTAGCAGACGCCCCGAAACTTAAAGAAAACTCAGCTCAAACTTTTAACTCGTGATAGCTATAACATACAGTTCTACCAAATTGTGTGTGCCTATTATATATATAATAAGCTATTATGTATGTAATTATTATATGATAAATATATTAGCTTATATATATATATATATAGCTTTATATTTATATTATAATTGTATATATACTATAAATCTAATCCTTGATTTATATGAGTATATTCTGTAACAACAACTTATATATGTATTTTATTATATAATCTTAATATATATATATATCATACCTACTTAATATTACTATATGTGATTCATTTGGTTTTAGAGGCTGAGCGAGCAACCTATGCCATACGATCCATATCTCAAAAACTACAATATTACAGGAAAAAGGAATACATTGTTGGAATCCCCCTGGCAAAATTTTAGGGCGGAAAATGTAAAAAAAAAAAAAAAAAAAAAAAATGAAAAAAAACATCATATCTCAAAACTACAATAGCTTTCAGCGAAAAGGGAATACATTTTGATAATTCCGTTGTATTAAATTATTTTAGTTAGGAATAATGCTTAAAAATATAACTCAGATAATAAATAAAGCTAAAATAAATATTGCTTTATCTTTTTTTCTCTATACGAGGGGCGCCGTCGAGCCGACGGGGAAACACATGGGGGCCCGCTTTATTACCATACTCTCTTAGTGAGCTGAGGAGGAATATAACCTTCCCGGACATCTCGCGCGAGACATTACCAAAGACGAAGGGTCGTCTACGGAGACCCAAGGCTCTCCCGGTGAGCGGGGGAGAAATTAGTCATACCCCGCGTACGTTACCCCGAAGTGTCGTAGCAGACCACCTCAACCGACGCTGTGCCCAATCAGCGGTTCGCATGCTAAGCCCCTTCGGAGTAAACGTATTCACGTAAATAACAGAAAAAAGCAAAAGTTAATAAAGAGCAATATCGTCCTAATTATCTTAAACAGGTTAAAGCTCAAATCAAAGAGTACTACAACATTAGGATACTTCTAATATTCATATTCCATGAAAAACATAAAAAGTTTAACCTAATTAAACACTAAATATGATTTTCTAATTTTTTTTAATTATTCCTTAATTAACATTTTCCTAGCTAACCCTCTTACTAGGCTCTCCCAAAGTGTTCTCACGTATCATGAAAAGTACGAGATAGCTTGTTTTTGAGCGATCTAATCTCTTTATTTTGCGTATTATTTTTTTTTTTTTTTTTATTATTCTTTATCCAATTGTCACAGAGTCTAAAATGCAGACAAGACACTCTTTCACGTTATTCCTTTTCATCTTGTGCTCTTGTAGTTTGAAGATATGGTTGATGATCAGTCTGTCGCTTCACTTAAACTCTCACTAATCAACAACTCTGTCTATATATACTATAATTCTGCTATTTCATAATATGAATGTTACTGTAAAAGCGTCAGTATTACTAATGATTCCTATAATATATCTATCATTTGTACGGCTATATATATATAGTATATATTATATATATAGTATACACATATACAACAATATATGCAAATACATAATTCTAACATCATGAATTCAACTATTTCATGTATGAAATTTCATATATAATATTTTACTATTACTCTATCTATATTAATACTATTACTCTATATTAACTAGTAAACGAAATATCCAGCTATAATATAACTCTGGCACCTGGAACAACCATGATCATAAATCACTCTCAATCGTTTCTTATATCTTTAAATTTAAATAACTTAACTTACATATCTGTCAAATATACGTCTCTTAAATAATCTTATGGTCACTCAAAGTTAGATTCACAATTAATTGACCCCCCCCCCGCCCTACTAACTTTCACACCAAATTTCAAAAATAGTCAATATTACTACTAAAAACTGCTCCAGTAGCAATACTTACATTAGCTTAGCTACTAAAATCTCCTTTATAGATAAAAATACTTACTAACACTACTATAACTTACACTTTACCAGTATTTTCATTAAACATTGTTTTGTCTACAATATATTTTAATATTATTATTATTATGATTATATTATTATTTTAATATTTATTAGTTGATCTATCTTACTTAATTATTATTATATTCATTTGATAATCTCCTTATTATATTATTATTATTATGCTATTCCATCCAATATTAGCACGAATAGTGTACTATAACAGTCCCGCAACCCCACCCTGTTACTCACCTTTATCATTAACACCTAGTTTTATCACTAGTGCTATGAGTTCACTATATTACTATTAGCAGATTGCTGGTACAGTGGACTAGATTCGAATCTCTATAGCTCGAAGCTATGCTACTTCGTGCATGCTTCATTAGCACAACTATTATTTTGTCCTAATTCCTATACAATCTCGAAAATGAAGAATGAAATTCTTGGACAATGCTGCCAGACATAACCTATTATTCGTTAACATCACTAACCTTACTACCTTAGTATTTTACACTCCCTCATTAAAATCAAAACCAGCGTTCCCGATAAGCGCTTATATGCAGATAGTAAAATCACTTCCATTAATTTCAACACCTCAATTTCAATTCTATATCAAATCTTTTTTCTTTGCTTTCAACCCGCGCTAAGTACCAATCATAAGTATTTTAATTCTAAGAAGTTGAATTACTACATCTTGTCATTTACTCCTCATCCAATATTCTTGTGTTGAAAGCACATTTCTCGCTTATCTTAGACAAAACCTATAATTTTAACCATTAAATCACAACTATTCTCCTTCTCTAAAAGTCTTCTCCAATGCATTATATCTTATTCTCTACACTCTTTCTATATCTATCTTACTCAAAGAACCTCATTGACTCATCATGAGTTATTACGACTTCTAGTCCTATATCCCGTGGTCTCTAGATCTCTTCTTCATCTTCCTTCAGTTATTACTCTGATTCTTTACCTACTCTTATTTTTTTCTTGCTTGTGTCTGATTTTCACAACTTCTCTCCAGTTGTCTGATAATATATCAAGTATTGTAAGCATTTTAAAAACTTTGATACAAGGACAGCTTCTAGGTGCAGGATACGAATAACTTTTATTTAGGCCATGAACTTTATAATTTATACTTTGAGTGCTGGACATAAAATCTCGTGGATGTAGCGTGCGACTAGTCATTTTGTAGATCATAATCTCTGTACTAACAGTAGCACGTTCACTTTCACATATCAAATTTAGGTGGAGCGTGGTCGATGCACTACTACACAGGAGAATGCGTGATGTTCAAAATACACGGTCCCATCTGTATGAGGCATTAAATCTATTTTGGTGAGAAAGAAGACTTGTGAGTTACATTTAATGAACTTTATATCTATATAAGCAGCGTTGTATTGTTATTCGCCTAGAACATAGGAGGTAATGTTTTTCTTGAACTGTAACCTATCACAACGGTACGGAACAGCAACTTCGGAAAACTATCCCGGACCCAATAATAACATGGGAGAGACCTAAGCTCAGAGATCATCGCGGGTTCTCATCGCATGAACAAGTCTGAGAGACCTAAGGGAAAAGGCAGTAAGGCCTGGTCGATTTCAAGTACAACTAACCGGCCCTTAATATATAGTAGGTCGCCTCTAATCGGCCTAACTCAGGGCACTTCCGTCTCTGACTAGGTTCGCACGCCTTTCGGACACGTTATCTACTACAAGCTTACTAGGGAAAACTCCAAGAAGAGAGAAGTTTGAGGGAAACGGTAACTACCGATTCCAAATAATAACAGTATACAGGTATCGGGCCTTTTCCCGCCAATACTGAACAGCCTAGTCTAGCTTTGTAGAAATCCGGCCTTCCGAGATCTACTTCGTGAACTTAAGACAGCAACGAGCGAGTTGTGAGAAGCTGACAGTACAATTAGGTCAATATGCCGGTAACTTAACCGCCCTTTAATAAAATGGACATACCAAGCCGCCATCCAGATATCCAGTCTGAATAAAGGTTTCGAGCTCAATCGATTAACTACCATGCGAAGTCATACTGAGGGAACACACGACATGGTTTGAGGATAATACGGTACCTACCGTTTCAGAGGTAAGGTTTCGGGCTGAAGAAACTAAAGCCTCTCACTAAGTATTAAACTACGTTACCTTGGTGAAGAAAGTCGCCCATGAGATCATAGTGTCCCTACGCAGTTCGGTCATTCACTTAAAAATCCTCGCCGGTATAATCTCTGTGCCTCAGATATTCCCTGAAGAAGTTCGGATAATTAAATTATTAACTTAAAGATATGATTATATAAATTAAATATTCCATATAATCATAAAGAATTATATTTTCGTGAATCAGTCTAAATTATCCGTAACTTCTAAAGAAATAAACGGGTAATCTAATTATTTTTAATAATCAGCATAATTGTCATTTATTTTACAAACTAAAAGAAAACGATTTAAGACTAAATATTATTCTTATTTATATATATTCCTTTTATAAACTGAAAAATGACTAAATACTACTATTAATAACTTAAAAACAATTATTCAAAGCTTAAGGTTCTTCAAATATCATATTATTGTGGTGAGTGCAATAAGAAGAGTGGTTGAGTTATTTCTTTACTCCGCCACTTCACGTGGTTGAGTTGACAGGTCAACCAATTCTGTAGTCCGCTGGTTTGCAGGCGCAGAGTGCGTGGGGTGAGTTACTGTTCTTTCACTCCGCCACTTCACGTGATCTGGTTGAAGGTCACCAATTAACTTTCATAGTGCCGTTTCCAAGGATCGGAAAAAAGCTCGCCATACGTCTATCGTGGAAGGCTTCGGCTTTCTTGTTTAAAAAAATTCCGGAGAGGAAGAGAGTCATGCACTTCTTTGCAAAGCCACGAGAAGAGGGAAAAGAACAGGCTGTCTTTGCAAGCCATGAGAGGTGAACAGCCAGTGCTTCTTGTAAGTCCAGAGGGGTGAGAATAGAGCAGCTGGAGTGGCCAATCTTTGTTAGGTGTTTAGGCCTTGTAGTTCTCACACGCTGCTTGCTGCTGTTGCTTGTTCTCACTGGTCCTGTTGTACGTATTATCCTGACACGTCTCTTCGTCTTTTGAAGGTGAAAGTGAAAGCTCTGAATCTCATGGCCGATAGAATGGATAATATATTATTGAAAACACTCTATCAGTTATATTAACAATCTGTACACATAGCAGTATAAATACTATTATTGTCTATATTATAATTATAATTCATAAAATTTTATAAATTCATGTACACATGCGATTTTTGAGTTAATGAATTTTTCTGTTCGCATATTACACATTATTTGGCAACAAAGCTATTTTTAATGATTGCTTTCTTACAGTACATTACCAAACATCTTATTTAAACACAGCTGATAGTTATTAAATTATAAAATAATTAAAGACAGAAGAAACTATATAAATAATTGTAACACAAAACTTCTTCTTATTTTTTTCCTTTCATTTTTCTTTGGAAAAAAAGCTAGTGACGTCAAGAGATTTACATAGCCATTTTTACAGTAAACAATTTTAAATTTTATAAGCATTTTAAAAAATAAATACTGCAAAATAATAACCAATTTTTTTTATAGCAGTAAAAATTCACGGTCAAATATATATAATAAATTTTGTAATGAAAATGAATATGAATATAGTGAAGAAGAAGACTATTTCAGTTTTAGAAAAAATGCATTAATGTGTGTCTTGGGCATCTCGCATATCTCCTTTCAATGCTTTCTCCCTACAGTTATGGAGAGTTCAACGTAGGGAGTTAATTTTGGCGACCGATGAAGAAACGCTTGTTTCTTAGTTACTTGTTATGCTTAGAGGGATTACCTTACAATCCTAAAATCAAAAAGAATACTTTCTTTTAAAAATGACTATAATAATAAATATGAAAATACATAAATATATCCTTTAAGTAACTATATTATAGATAAAGATATGCGAACATTTTTATTATTCAGTAGGGAAATGATTAATCTAAAGTAAATAAATAAAAATGTTTAGCCATATATCACGATAATCTGTGAATAACCGTTTGGTTCGCGTTTAAAGCTAGAAACGTAATTGTTTTATGTCAAGCTAACTCACTTAATTAAAATCTAGTAAGGCCTGCTAGTAAGTATTAGATATACCATAATAATATAGTATGCAAATATAATATAATAATACAATATATATATATTATATATATAGTATATTAACAAATTATATAAATTCTAATAACAGAAATAATATATATATAAAATATTCACATATAATTATACTTATATTAGATTCTGAATAATGGTATATGGAAATGTAGATCGTGTGAAAACTATATGAAAAAAAAACACAACTAAAATTAAAATACTTTATGAACTTAAGTTCCTTTTGGAACGAAGGTATGTGATTTATATTGGGTAAAAAAGATAAGAAAAGACTGAAATTTGCGATTTTCACAAATTTTTTTAACACAACTAATAAGTAATGCGAAGTGCGGGCAAGCACACAAGGTACAAACTAATATAACACACAAAACGAACATCTTTCTCATGAACCTATCGTTAATCTGAGAATGCTAGGCAGTGCTGTACCAAGTGAGTAAATTCCCTTTTTCTATTTATAGTTGAGAGAATTCAATAAATTCTATTGTCGTATTTCGTTTCAGAATCAAAAAAAATCTTATGCAAAAATATTATAGTTTAGCCATTTGGCGATAAAAGAAGCTTCTATACAGTCTATTAGGTATTCTTATTGAATTAGGAGGTGAGATAGAAGATCACTGATCTTTCAAATTAAATATTATGATACTTTGTTTAATATGGCTATAATGCGATTACCAATGTGCATACAGATCTTTTAGTGTCGTGAGCAATGCTGAATTCAGAATCGAAAAAGGTAGTAATGTCATTTAAAGTTTCCCCTCATATAAAATTTGTACTCTCCTCAACCGACGTCATGGAACACAGTATAACCACGTGCCGCCGGATGGTTCAGAATTCTACGTATTATTAATTATGACAACAGATTACGTTGCAAAGTAATAAACCTAAAAGATGTCAGTATTAAAACTCCTCATGCCCATATTTTTAAACACGGAGTGTCACGAAGATGTCATAAAGAAATTTAGTCACCCTTTAAGACCAAATTAATACTCTTGAAAATGATAACTTTGAAAGCCAAACTTAACAGAAGATTTAACGTAAAACTCCTAATTCCTTTACTAGGCAATATTTCGAACTCCCATATTAGAATTTTTGCAAACAATTCTTAAACAAAAAATTCGGCAACCATCTTCCACCGACTCATTCACGTCTTTATTATTAGCTTTCGATATAGTTTGCCTTTTTTCACCATGTTATCCACACACGCATTTTTTAAGATTATCTCTCATTACATTCCCTCGTACAAAATAATCGTGAATCTTATCACTTATTTCCTCAATAATTTCAGTAACACATGATAAGAATATACTTCTACATAAAGTAAATATATGATTTAGTAAGGTGTATAATTATCAACCAGATAATAATAATAATTGCCTAGGAATGATGATTTTGACTATTGGAACAGCATGGAAATAGACTTAAGTCTGTACTCGCCTGAGGTATCAGTTCGAAATTTTTAGCGTAAATGTCCTCTTCTCTTCACACAAGTTGCTTATATTATAACATCAAGATAAAGTCGGGAGTGCGGGGGTTTTATGATAGGAACGATGTATATGGCAATGCATTCCCTAATAAATTTTTTCGATTCAATCTTACATTAATGACTTGAACAGTTAGTCCCACTTAAGTCAATTAAAAGTTTATTGATCTGAATGAATAATTTTCTTTTTTAGACTTACAAATTACACAACATCACACATAGACCTATTAACGTTATAATTATACCTATAAAAAACCACTTTTTTGCAACAATATCTGCATTCATTTCCTAAACATTCACAATATAATAGAGCTAGCAGTCAAAACATAACATTTATATACTAGGTCCAAGTTACATTTATTAATTACGTTCCAATTAAAAATTTGTCGAGATCTCTCTATAGTTAAGAAATTTAAATACAATCAGACATCTACAATCCAATTTTTGCTTCTCATTGATATACAGAAAATCTACATACTATCGAGTAACAAGACTCAACTCTAATAAGCATATAGATCATAAATTTTCAATACTATTCCTAACTTGCTTCTCATATATTAGGGAGCCATCTCCATCAAATATAAAAATAATCCCTTCTTTCAATTAAATTGTTTATTATCCAAAAACGTCTAAAATTCTAAAAATAAGCAGAATTTACTCACGTAATATTCTTTTTTCAAATTGTTCACTGAGAATACTTAAGAGCTATGTTGAGGCCATAATATTGTACAAAAACTAAAATAATAGGCCTCTGAGAAGTTCTGTAACCATACCGGGGGGGGGTAATAGCTGTGGTTATCACTAATCAAACCAATGCAAACAAAACTTTTTTAATTATTCCTGACAACGCGAATTCTTTAACGGTCGGAGAATAGTTAAAAAGAAACCTTCCTTTTCTAACGGAGATCTGCGAATCGCATTAAGGCAACTAACAATAAAAGATTGTAGCCATATGAGATGCAATTTTATCATATCAGCCCATATAGAAAACAAGATCAGTAATTTTAATTTAACACAGATTCCACTCCTTCATTTTCACCTCTAACTCAAAAGACCCTTAATAGACTTTATAGAAGCTTATTTATCTAAACATTTCCTAACTATATAATACTTTCAACAGGGTTTCTTTTGATTTTTGACAAAACTACAATGGCATTTTATGGAATCGATATTAAATATGAAGAACGTATTCTGCGTTGATCGAGCGCTCTGCATTTACGCCACTGTGCTTTACTACAAACGGTTCTATAGCAGTAAGTGCACTTTTTCAGTTGGTTTCTTAGGATTGTCTCCTTTAGTATTTCGTCTGCATTCGCATCCTTTATTCTAGTTTAAACAAATATTGGAAGTATATATCTTTTTCCCAGTCTTCTCCCTACTGCTTTACCTGACGACGGCGTCTCACTTTATTGTTGCCACACCGAGAGCGTCTCGAACATAGTTTTACTTTTAGATTTAGTTTGTGTTTTGTTAAATAATTCCCCTTCTATAATAGTAGTTGGTTTTAAATTATATCAATGAATTCGGAGTTCGAGTGTTTGAAATAGTTCCCTTAAGAAATAAACAAAAAAATTATATTATAATATATATATATAGCATTATTATAATATATATATATATATATAGATATTAGTGAGTACAAGAGGATAATATATATATGATATATATAGATTAGGTAGTAGCTAATATTAGTCGGTATTATATCATATGAGTAATATTCTATATTATTTAATGGGAACGTCCACGAGCGATGCCGCTTTTCATTTCCGTCAATCTATGTCTCTTGATAGAGACTATTAGATACTACCATGTTGAAATCTGGAAATACCCATTTTCGGCAATGCAACTGGTGAAAACGTTTGGCCTTATTTGGAACGTATACATCAAATGCTTGTAATCAAGATGAGTAATATAATAACATTAATAATGTTCCGCTCCGGTTGAAATATCGAACGATAATAGTGTCGATCTCTAAAAAATTCAGTTATGAACAGGGGGTCATAAATTTTGGTGCTATAACGGCGTGTCTAGTGAACGGGGTTGAAAATGCGCAAAATTCACTTTGTCACTTTTGCACTATATATTATATATATAATATAATGATATCACACCTTGTTATATATATATATATATTTATTCATATGATACTATATATTATATACTACATATGTTATATATTTTCTATAAATACTATATATATAATATATATATGTATATATATATATACTCTACTCTCTATGTATATAATATATGATATATAATATATATATATATATTATCTACCTATATTATATAATATAATATCTACTAGTATATTATATTAAAATAGTATACTAATAATTACCGGGCCCAACTATGTTTTTCCTCATACCCCGTAGGGCTCGATGCGGCAAGAAGAACCAGATCCCGCGGCGACCTCAGCCGCAAATACCAAAAGAGCCGGCGGTTCCGGAGACCCGTCACTCTCGGAGGGGGGAAATAAACCTACCCCGTATCCCCCGGGAGGGCGAGAGACCCCGACTCCTGCCATCGGGCGGTATACCCTTGGGTATTCTTTAGTTTTAAACACCCCCCATTATTTAAAGGGCAACGTAAAGGTTACGATTAAATTAAAATAAGTTAAAAACTCTTCTAAATTTTATTACTTTTTTAATAAATCGTTTTTTTTTTTAGAAAAAGTTTGCACAGGACTAACTCTTTCAAACGCTGATGCCAAAGAATTAGTATCCGTTGTTATTAGTGTCTGCATTAATCGCTTTTAAGATACATATGATGCCGTACACAGTAGTGCAACGCTGACCATACTTTATATATACTAATTCTATATATATAAATATATACCGTATATTATTATATATACTATATATATGTAATAGATCAATATATTATTGATTTATTCTCACTATGTATGATAATAATCTAATATATTATTACTTTAATCTATAATCATTATCTAATTAATTGATAATACATACTATTATATATATATATATATATATAACCCACAAAAAGGTGGGCAGCGTTATATTGGAGAAGTTAACTTGACACGTGTTACTTCTTAAAATTCGTTAATCAAAAAAATCAAATTAATACTGCGTTACATTCATTAAAGCTTTTATCGTGGTAAAACGAACTTCACGATAATGGTAACTGCTATTAAACCGTCTGCAAATTGCCAGGACATTGGTAATAAGTAATAGGTTCTTAAATTTCTATTATTGATTCATTGCAGATCTTCAACATTATTTTAATGAAAAACTTATATTATTACTATATATCTAATGATTCAGCATATAGTATTAATGTAGTACATTATATATCGATATTATGTTTATATATATATATATATATAATAATATAAATATATATTATTTATATATTATTATAATTAATTTTATATTATATAATATAGATTCGACCGTCGTTGATGTGAAGGTATGGAAACCAAGAGGGATGCGAGAAAGAGATGGGTCAGAGGAGAGAAACTTTTTAAAGAAAAGGAGCTCTGAAAAAGCCTTACTGGCAGCGAAATACAAAATCTGAAGAGTCAACCTCAGAAGTATTGCTGATTTTTTTTCAAGAAGGAGGAAATGTTTATCTCAGTGTTGCTTTCAGCATCCTCGGTGGGGCTTTGCCCCCCGGAGACAGTCGAGTGCCCCCGGAGAATAATCGAGCATTTAGTATTTTTCTTAAAATTACAAAATAAAAGCAATAAATATAAAAAGTATGTGTAGAACGTCTATATTAATAGCGATACGAATAATAAAATCAGCGAGAATCATGGAAAACATGCTAGATATGGCTAACATATCAAAGTTTTGTTAACTCTGACTTCTGACAAAATGGGTATTGCTATACTCGATAAATTTCTTTGCGAAATAGGCCACATTGATTAAGAGTTCTTAGTATATACTGTATTGTAATTAGTTGGTTGTTATGTTTTCTCATGATATACGATATTAATAATTATATATATCTACTATCTTATATATATATATATATACTATATATATATATTTATATTATATATATATAATATACTTAGTAATATTACTATTATATATCGATTATATATAGGAGAGATATATTTATATATATATATTGATGTATATTTCTCATGGATAATATACTAATATAACTTTTTACCCTTTAATAAGGGACTATGGGATTTATATATATATATTATATATATATATATATTATATATATATATATATAAATTATATAAAAGCTACAAAGAGGGGATAAGTTTTTTAAAATTAATAATAGAATCCATGCCCCGTCTGGCCCAGCGTAAGCTTTTATAAGTGTATATTTACCCCAAAGGCAAAAGGCTGGCAAGGGTAGTTTTTCCCACTTAAATTTTTCCCGAGAAAAACCTTGGGAAAAACGGGTAAAAAGTCACGGAAAAAAATAAAAAACAAAAAGGATGGTGTAATACATAATTATTAATTTTTACTTATCAATTAACATAAAAAAATATACTATTTGCTCTCCATATTAAATAATTATATATATATATATATATATTATATATATATATAGTATATATATTATTATATATTAATATAATAATATATATATATATATATATATATTATTATATATATATTCTTCTTCTTCTTCATCTACCTTTTTTTTCCCAAGATTGTGAGTAAGGTGCTTACATGCATCGGAAAAGAAAAGCAGTAAGGAGAATATACAAAAGCCGAAAGAAGCCAGCCTTTTACAGCCCCTCTGTATCATTTAAATTAAGTAAGCACTCGTTCCAATCAGAAATCCACCCTAGAGCATCACGGGACAGCGACGGATCCTCATTATGGTAAATCGTCAAAGTGAGGAATAAAAACTTGCGATAATTTTTTTTCCTGTTCGGGCGAATGGGGAATTTTCAGGGCATATGTAGGCGGAAGACGGGTAAAATGCATCTTTTTCTTAGATAATTTTGTGTATACTCAAAAAAAGAATTTTTTTTTTTTTATTTTCAAAGATATATATTTTTTTTAATTTGTTCCAAAAATTTCGAAATTAACTAATGAATATACAAAGAAATAATCTAAGTAAAATATGTTCATCGCCCTTTCTGACTAATAACTCTGAAAATTTCATTCCCACTTCGCCCAATAAGGAAAAAAATTATCGCAATTTTTCATTTCAAAATTCAAACAAAAGAGTTAGTTTGGAAATTAAAACCTGATGAGCACAAAACTCAAAAATCGAAAAAGTACTTCTGTACTATTTTTAGATAATACTCTATATATGCATATTGTCAAGTTTGAGTCATTTCGGGAAAAAATCTGGAAGTTGATGCGAAAATGTCATGGAACATCGAAAATTGAAATTGAAAATTCTGAAAGAATGACTAAGCACAGAAACACCGGAAATCACGTTTTAAGGGCAATAAAAGCTATATTTTGGGTTTCATACTAGTTAAAATCGACTGAAAGATTCCGAATTTTATGGTCCATTTTTAGTGGGGCTGCAAATGGACCCGAAAATAGGCCCCAAATTGGTTCTTGCTTTTAAAACATGTTGTAAAGATCAGAGTGATAGGTCGCATACACAGCAAGCAATGCACTGGGCCGGTACTAAGGTCCCAATGGACTCAGAGAAAAATGAACTTGAAAAACACATTGAAAACAATCTGTGTTCTTAAAAATCCCGTAAAAACGTTCTTGTCAATTGTTAAAAACCCAATGGAAAAGCAGAAAGTATTGCAAATGCTATTCATAACGAGCTGACTGATCTTGATTTAATTATGACAACATTATTACTTTTGAATTTGATGGTGCTTCCAATATGGCTGGAAAAAGTTGGAGGTGTAAAAAAGGCTTCGAAGAAGAGCAACAAAGAAGTTCTCTAAAAATATACACTGTAAAACACAATATATTGGTCCCTGCAGCGAGCCTTGCAGGAATACAAATCAAGGTCAAAAAAGTTTTTTTTTATAGTTTTGAAAAACTCGACTGTTTAGCAAATCGCCAAAAAAAGAAAATATTTTGCATGATTTCAATCCATTAATCAATGAATCGCAATCTCATTCCAGAATGCATTGAAGTGAGATGGGTATCTCATTATAAGATAGTGCATGCTGTCAAGAGCTTAAGTCATTTTTGATGGCCTTGTGAAGATATCCAACAAGAAGGGACATTACCTGCATTAACTTGCAGGGCGCATTTGCTGGAATCAGAAATGAAAGTTTCCTTGTCACCTTTTAGTAATGAATGAACTCCCTAGTGCACTCTCTCTATCTTAGCAATCGCTTTTGCAAAAAGAGACTTTAGTATGCCAAGTCATTCCCTAATGTACTGGAACAAAATTGCACCTGCAAAATATTGAACTTCCGTGTGAGACTAATAGTGATTACAAAGAAACGTTCGGCTTGAAATAATGGAGGAGCTTTGCTCTGAAAGTGCGCTGATTGCTGTATGAAGATAAGAAAAATGCATTAAAGGATGAAAATATACTGCATGATGGTGTAATTCGAAGAATTGAAGAAAGGTTCAACGGCAAATCAATTGATATAATGATATTTGCTAGTCGCTTTCAGACGTTTCAGTCATTAAGCAAATTTCCGGAATATATATAGTTTTGAAAATTTTGTGACAGATTTCGATGTTTAATGGGAAGGTGTACTAGCTGACTGAAATCCTTCACTTTTTTAATCAGTTCAATGCTCGACAGCGAAATATTTAAGCAGATGAAGCCTATTCGTCGAAAATTTGGAAGCGGACGTGGATATTGCTACAAAAGCTCTGTGAAACTTTCTTGTCATTCCCTGTAACGATTGCCTCGTTAAAAAGATAGGTTCAGTACTATGAACCGGTAAATAACTAAATCTAAGACAAGAAATAAAATGCTGCAGTAAACCCTTAATGCATTGTTAATGATGATCAGCATCGAGGGTCTGAGAATCCTCACTGGGATTTTTCTAAAAAAACAGGTAACTTGTATGCGACGAAAGAAAACCTGTCATATACGATTCCTTTAACTTTACTTTTTATACCCCTAACTTCTAAGTACTACGTTCGGATAACGGCCTACGATATGTGTTTATATATTATATATATTTATATTATTATATATATATATATATAATATATAATATTATATATATATATATATATATATATTATATATATATTATATATATATACATTATACTATTCTCTCATAATAATGTTTTTTTTGTACCCTTTATTTATCTAACTTCCAAATAAATTTCACAAATAGATTGCTATATTTTTGCAGTAAAGATTTGGTTATATTTCGAATATTTACTATTTCAGTAAGACAATATCTAATAAGACTAATTACTGACAAGTGACAAGAATATCATTATCCTTTATTTTATGTAAATTATATTATACTTATGTGCCCCCCCGAATCTCTGTAAAGCCCCCCCGAAGAAAATTGTCTGAAAGAAACACTGTTTATATTTCAAGTAACTCTAACTACTTAAAAGGGAAAATTATTTTTAGATTTCGAAATTTTCAACAAAGCAAAATTTTATAGTTTAAATTTAATTTCATTTGAAATCTGGGATGGAGGAATACAAATTTTTAACTTTTTTTTTCTTTTGGTAGTTTTGGAAATATTCAAATTATAAAACAATAATAAAAAAGAAGAATTTATAACATATTTATTTGTAGGCTGTGAAGCTGCTTTCTGAAACGAGAGTCATCCGAACGAATATGTCAATATCTCTCCTCTGGTGGCAAGGGGCTAAAACCCTCTTCTACCATATTGCCCTTTTCTTGAATGGTGGTGATAATTGTAATTAGTTATCACCACCAACACCACCTTGCAACCATGCAGGAAATGGTTATGTGTAAGTATAATATATATATATATATTATATTATATATATATATATCTATATATATATATATATCTATATATATTATATATATATATTATATAATATAATATATATATATTATTATATTAATATATCTATTTATGATAAGAACGAAGCCAAGTTAGAAAACGACAAAAGAAGTTAATGACATCATGGAAACAGGTAACAGTCACTATCTATTTCTTCAGCGAAACAATAAAAATTGAGAATGCAGCATAAGAAAAACATGTTAAACATACTAAACGGGATAATACCAATATTGGGGATTTTGGGACCCATTTTAGCCTCCACCTAAAAATGGACATACAAATTCTAAATTTTCAGATCATTTTGCTGGGTAGAAAAGCAAAACCGAAGCTTTTTTTGAAGCCAAAGACATTAAACACCGGTGTTTATTTTAACGGTGTACTGTAACGTCTAGTTGTTTCTGCGCGTTTCTATTTTTGTCATTAAAGCTATTTGTTGACAATTTTTTTCGTATCAGCTTCTAACAATTTTTTTTCGAATGACTTCAAACTTGAAAAATATACATAGATGGTCTATTACGCACAAAACTCACATAGTGTAGTTTTTGATCTATTTGGATAAATCGAGCAGCAAATGTCGAATTTCAAAACTAGTTTTATTTTTTTTCTATTTTTATTTTATTTTTTTTTTTGTTCTTTTTTTTTTTTTTTTTGTATTTCTTGAAAATCTTATTTACACAGTTTTTCCAAAATCGAAAAATTAATATGTGATTATTGGCGCAATAGACCCCTCTATTTATATTTCAAGTTTGAAGTCGATTTCTCGAGAAAAACACTTGTTAGAAGATGTAAAATGTCAAACAATAATTAGGCTTTCGGTTAAATGAAAGAACGTCCGACACAATGAACTCACAGGCACACCTCGTGAAAAACTACTCGAAATGACGTCTTAGAGTCACAAAGAGCTGTAAGTTTGCTGTTTTTTCCCCCATCAAAATTTCCTTGGAGAGATTGACGGTTACTTCTTATGTTCTTTCTTAGGGTCTCGGGTTAATTAATTTGGTGCGTTCAACAATCAATGAATATTGATTCCTCCCCTTACATATTAATAAAATTAAATTACATATACATTAACCGTTTAAGAATAAACACATTTTGAGCCATGTGTGCAGAGGATGCGTTTAGGGTAAATTTTGTATAAACTAATATATACGTTGTGTATCTGCTTATCGGCGAAAGTCGAATCTTAATACAAATCTAACAAATCTGATAATCAAAAATTTTTATGCAAACACTGAGAAAATCTAGGGCAGTCGCTGGATTACGTTCCGATAGAGCGGCTGGTGCGCTCGGTACTTTGCAGCGCTTCCCTAAAATATTCACCGGAACTAATAAGTTCACAAATTGTTGAGCGACATGCTTAATCTGCGTTTTATTTCCGAGATAACGGTTCGCTTGCTTAGTATTCTCCAAACTTTTATTCTTATTTTTCCATCACGACCTCCTCAGCTGTACTCTAACCTATTCACTTCTTAGTGCCGGACGACTTCAACTCTCCATTCTCCACTCATTTTAAATTCTGCTCCCTCTTTTTGCATCTAGAGTAGCGCTCTCGTCTTCAGCTTTCCGATTCTATTTCTTGCCGACCTGGATGGATTTCCCGGTGGGTGGGGTCTCAGCAACCTTGTGAAATTCAATTCTTTGAAACTCAACTTTTACATCTCCTCTCAAAAACACTTCTAACTTTCCTATTTTTTTCGACGGTTCTAGCGTCTCTCAGTGAATAACACAAAACATTCTTGGTCTTAACATATAACAAATTGTCTTGGAAACCCTCATATCACAATGGTGCTAAGGTGGCCTCAAAGAGCTGGGAGTCTGTTCAGGTGGCGGGAATTTTTTCCTTCTGGGCACAGCTACTCCAGTTATATAAGGGGCGCCTTAAATTCGCCTTGCTTGAGAGTACTGTTCTCTCACATGCTGGGGGGGGGGGGGCTCCGGGCTCCACCCTTTAGCATAGATTCGAGTCTAAAGCTAAGAGACTAATAAACTTTCCCCTACTTTCAAACTCTCTTGATCCTTCTAATCTCTTTGGCGACGTGACGTCGTGGCGCACTACTCTTTCTATAGGTACTACTAACGGTCAGATGGCTCAAGGACGTTGGCCACTCGCATTCCGCTACTCCATTGCGTTGTGCCCCTCGTAAATACAAGGTGCCATGCTCTCGTGGCCCATGAATTTGCGTTCAGCATCGAAAACCCCAGACTCGTTCGTTGCGTGGTGCCTCCTTCTTTCCAGGCCACTTCTGTTCTGTGGAACTTCTTGCCATTATTTCTGTTTTTCCAAACTGTTTAATCTTCCTCTCTTTAAAACACACGTCTGCGCTCACCGAGATTTGCGTTAGGCTTGGGTGGGTTTCATGTATTTATGTTTCCTGCCCCTCCCTTTGAAAGGGCTAGCTGCCCGTGAGCGTGGTTGTATCTGTAAAAAAAGAAGAAAAAAAAGAAAAAAAAGAAAAAAAAGGAAAAAAAGAAAAAAAAGAAAATAATATTATATATATTAGTTATATGGTATATATATATAGGTATATATATATATGGGTATATATATATTAATAATATAATATATCTATATATTATTTATTATATTATATATATATATATATATATATATATATATAATATATATATATATAATATATATATATATAATATATATTATATAGTATATATATATAGTATATATTATACTAGTATATATATATATATACTATATTATATATATATATATATATATATATATACATATATTATATATACTATATATATATAATATTATATATATTTATATATATATATATATTATAATAATGCAACCGACAATGTAAGCAAAAAATTGAGAAGTGGTCTTATTCTCTATATATATATATTATATATATATATTTTATATTATTGTTATAGGTAATATATAATATATAATATATATATAATATATATTATTTAAATTTGTATTTGTTTCTATATCTGCGATAACCTGTTTGTTAAATTATCTGCATTTATATAATATATACTATATATATATATTATATAATATATATATATAAATAATATATATATATAATACTAGTATATATGATAATAGTATAGTATTTCTGGGCGGATGGGGTCCAGGGGAGGCAGGGGGGCCGGGGGAGGCAGCGTATACAGGAGGGGGCAGGGGGGTCACTTGCCCCCTAAATTTTCACAAAATTAAATTCATGAACCTTATATGTTTGCCAGACGACGTTTTCTAAGGGTTTAGTAGTAGAAAAACTGAAAAAAATTACATTCAAGTCGATAGATTAATGAATTAGTTATATTACTAGGTACTAGGCCGTATTATATTTAATTTTCTGAAACTTTTAATTTCTTCTTGCGGTTCTTCTTTCGCATTCTAAAACTTTTTCTTGAACGTTCGATATCTCAGACGCTGGTTCTTCTGATCTTGTTTTAGGTGGAGAGTAGGTTCTATCCTTAGGACGTTCTTCTGGTGATACATTTAAAATAGATTTATCCATTTTCCCTGTATTTTCTCCCACATCCTGCAATTCATCATAAATAGATTTTGGTCTATCCTCTAGAGTTCTCAGATTGCCCAAAACACTATATTCGTCTTTAGAATCTTCTGAGTGTACTATATCTCTCATACCTATTTCTTCTGCCAAGGCATCAATGGTCTTGTCTACTTCCTCATCATCTACATCGCTTATTACAACTGCCAAGGAATAACTGGATTCCGGAAACATTAACGACTCCTCAAACTTCTGTATTTCGAATTCACTTCTGGCATCACTATCAGTGTCAGTCACATCGAGCCAGACCAGCTGTTTACTGGCTTTAATTGAAGATAGCATCAATTCTGGATAAGTTGTCTGTGTACCTACACTAACAGTTTCAATTTCATTTGTTTGTGCTATTGCATCCATCTTCTTCCTGATTTTCTTTGTGGCCATGTGTTTCAACATTTCCCAATCCTCCTTTAATTTTTGGCACCCTCTCTTCTTCTGATGTCTGGTGAATTACAAATTTCAACAGGAACATAAGCTGTTGTTCCTGTCTCGGAGTTGTTTTGTACTCTATGGTAGGTTCCATCTTGTTCTGTTGAAAATGCTGCGTTAGGTATGTCGGTTGGTCTGCCCAAACCTTTAAATGCGAGTAAAGAGCTCTAACCTTTTAACCATAGCCTTCAATTTCATACACCATTCCTTCAGATATTACTTTCGCAACTACAAAAGGACCTTCGTATCTTACTCCTAACTTTTCCTCAAGTGTTCTATCTACCGTTACGATTTTTTCTTCACCTTTACCCTTACTCCATATGGTAACAAAATATAATGCAAAATATAATATGGGAATTGGAAGCACAACTCCCTTCTCGTGTTATTCTGTCATGAGCTTTTCCGAAGGGGATATGCCAAGCTCAGCGTGCCCTGTGTTATTGTATGTTAATACTGCTCTTAGCAAACAAACGTCGCAATCTACTTCATTGACCATGAGGTTCTTTAAGAACCCAACTAATGTTCTGTTTGCACGTTCCACAGTCCTTTACTAGCAGGTTTATATGAGTTGATATATACATGATCAATCCCATACTTTCTTAATACTTCTTCAAATATATATATTATCATATTTTATTATATAAATTATTAAGTATTAAATTATTATAATATAAATTCTTAACGTCTTAAATAAACTCTGAGATGTAAAGAAATTAATTCTGTGAAAATTGGGACGAGGTACCAAATAAATAATTTACAAGGAGATCGGGTGGTCAACTACTACCAGTCATGCGATATTGACTTGTACACCTGGCGACTAGCTCGAAAGTGTAGATACTACTATACTCTAATCGAGAGAGAGGACGATAGATAGTACATAGTTAAGCTGAAAGAACTACATATAGATATATTCACTCTAGACGTATGTCTATACGTAGCGGCCTAGATCACACTACAAAAAAAACCAACGATGTAGACCCTCTACTTATACGACTCTCTCACTCGGATATTGAAGGTAAATACGCATCTGTCCTATATTTTAAGATCAATGAAGACGTACACGTTTTACATGTTCGTTTTTCTTTGAAAGACTACTTAATAATTAAAGCGGAAGGCGAATAGAACTACTACCAGTGTGTGTTAGATCGAGGTAAGAAACATGGATTTAAAAGTATATGTCTTCAAAATATTTCGATGGTCATTCCGATATTCATAGAATTTATGAGCGAAGGAATGTATATTAATACTAAACAAGTATGTTTGATTTTAGTCGTGAGCTAAACTGAAAAAGTCATCGTTTAGAGTGAAAGAAACCACTTGTGCACAATGAGGATAATACCAGATGATATGATTGTGGAACAATCTACAATTTAGTCTAGTCTAAACACATTCTGTTAAGAGTCCTGAGGATTTACAACGAATTACAGTTATTCAATACGTTTCCTGCCTGAGATTATTATATTTTATAACTCGGAGCGAAATAACTGAATTCACTAAATCTGGCACAACAGCTCTTTGCACGACTATATGAAGATAACGTAAAACAGATATAAGTCTAGCTATCTCAATTCGTTGTATATCTTTTCTGAGCGAGAACGGAGATCAGTCTAGATTAGTACTAATGTAGAAATCAGCTCATATATGACTAGAAGGACTCTATAAATATATCTCACCGCAATATATTGATATAAAATTGACAAAGACGATATCTAACTGTGGTGGTTTTCCTGACGAAAACTCACTACTTTGACGTGAAACTACTCTTTTTCGAAAAAAATGGTCTATCTAATAGTATTACCTATGAGTCAACGCTAGTTATAGTACATATTCATTGGCTAGAGCACAGATAATGCATGTGTAATATCACTTACGAGGGATTATTCGGGCTATAGAGACAAACGTCAGTTATATCACATCAACATTGTTGAGTTGAGCATAGCATGTAAGATATGCGAGAGTTCTAAATAATAAGACATCGAGTATATTTGAATTGGTTACATATGCCAATATTATCAAAGATTAATTATGTATATCATGAACGGCTTCAGTTATTAGATAATCAAAGTTGGTAACATACTCTACTAAATATACAATCAAGACCGTAATTCGAGTACATTTCGAGAATCACTATTGATGGCTATCTTTGCTAGCGACGGGTACCATAAGTTGGCGAAAAAGAACATTGTGTAATAATGAGCACAACATGTTGAACTAGGTATTATAAACATTACGGAACCTGTGATCCCCACTTGTAAAATAAAAATTAGTATATCTTTGGTACTTCTCTAAGTGAGGTTGAACTCATACCGTTGTAATTATACAAGACTAGATATATTGAAGCGAGGGTGCGGAGAGGATTGTATGACGCCAGTACCCATGACAAGTTCAAGAAGGAACCATAACGAGAGATCACTGCCCTTTGAGAGTCATATAATATATATATATATTATGATATTTCATATATTTATTTAAATAGAATACAAAATGAAATCGAGTTATACATATTAATTACTATTATAATTTATAGATACTTTAGTCACCATAAACTGAACTTTATAATAATAGATAATTTATATACAGTCAAAATTAATCCATTATTTATTGTAGATGATATAAAATATATAGGATAATCTTAACTATGAGGTATCTATTGAGACTTCACAAAAATCTAGACATAATAATATATGAGTATAATTCACCCGACAAAACAAACTATATTAAAAAATCACACAATGTTATGAGATAGGTATCCCAATAGACTAAATAATATTGCACATTTCGGAATATGATATCTTTTGAATAATGAAAATTCGCTAACAAAATATAGATAGAAAGGACCAGCTACTCTATAATATCCAATGGAGTCCGTTTAGTATAAAATAATATCTAAGTGTGCAACCGCTCCGTTAACTATTTTGTTCAAGTCTTTGTAGAAAAATAAAACACTCACTAAATTCTTATATGTGTACAATTATGTTAATGTTTAAAATAATATATTTTCTTCAAAAATTTTATTCATATTGTAAAAGTATTATGCTGTGGAGAGAGAACTGTTGTTTAAATATTCATATAATATCTCTTTTATATTTCACTATGTAATAGTTATTGTCGTTATTGACATTGTTGAACAATTAATGTTGTATATATACAATATTCGTAAAATCAACGAATGATCGCTCTAAACTCTAAACGAAGCAAATGCAATGTCCAATGATGGCTTAAAAGTGAAAATGCTGTCAGATTTAGCAGTATACATTCACAAGTCAAAATAAAAAAAAAAAACATAAAAACCAATAGTTTAGTGTAACACTCTTACTATTTAACATAGAGTATGATCTATAATTCAATTATGTTTTTTGATTTATCATACTCTATTTTGAAATATTTAGAGTGTAGAGAGTTTAGTAAGAGTAATATATTTTAAGGGTAAGAGCTACTCATAAAATCCTCTTATTAGAATAATATAATAAAGCAGATATATTACTACTTATATTACATAGAGAGTTAATCTTATGTATTTTAAAACAGTAATAAGTTATGTTTGAAAGTAGGGCTATCTATATTGTTGAGCCACTCATAATATGATGATACATTTTTACTATAGTTAATTTACAAGCTTATGAAAGCATATGAAATATCTTACATGATAATTAATATATATATATCATTTTGTATATCAACTATTTCTAAAAAAATACAGTAACTAATTAATTAATATATCCATTTTTACGCACAGTGAACTAATTACTAATATCGTGAAAATATGTTGGAGCGGTACTTTTTTGTGAAGCTATGAGCATCATCAAGGTCATAAGCAACGCCTATTGCTCACGTAGAAACACTACGCAAACTTATTATGCACTTCAGAGAGAAGAAAATGTGGTTTATTCAGACCATCATAATGAAACATTAAGAATATATAATAAACCTATTCAAAAATATTTTAACAAGTATAATTCGTAGCAATATTATAAATTTTATTCTCCCATTACTGATATTTTTAAGTATATTAATATAATTTTCTATTGGTAATTTACTTTTCATGACTACATAAATGTCAATTATGCTGCATCCATATCATATCGATAATATAAATAATATATATAAATCTTAATATATATATTATATAATATCATATTATATTATATATAATATTAATATATATATAGATACTATAATATATACTATATAGTGATACTAGAATTTAGGTGATATATTCATATAATTTATATAGATACGATATAATATAATATATAAATATACTAAATATATATTAAGATAAGAACCTATAAAATACATATAATATCATATATATTAAATATAATATTATAAGTAAGATAATAAAAGCGTGTAATAAAGATTTGTACAACTATTTCATATATTGAGAGAAAAGTGTTTCTTTTGGTTTCAGAAAAAACTTATCGCTCGTGAAATCAAATCTAGAATATATGTATTTACATACTCTTTTCTTTTTATATGTACGATTAGAAACTTTTTCTGTTTCCCTCTCACCTTATTTATAAAACACACGATTTCGTTACAAATACATTACTTAAGGAAAAGATTAAACTTCGTCATTAAGAATATAACAATGAATAACGGAGAACTTAACAACAGGTAAATTGCCAAGACTTTCAAATAAATCAACGCCCAAACTACCTTGATCTCATGGATACTGCTCTGACTACTCGAAATGAACAGTGTCTATCTCTTCAAGATTGAATTACTAAACAGGCAGCTAATGGAATTTATGGAAACAAAGCGACTAAAATATATATTAAGATTATCACGAAATATATTATAGAATGTCATTCATTTAAAATTATTCAAGATGTCACACCTAAAAATTTATATTGAGTGTTACGTACAATGCCAAATGTCTTTAGGTGCAACACCAACAGCAAGATATTTCAATACTTGGCAGCTTTTAGCAGATACATCACGAAACATCTTATATAGTTACATGTATATATCAATGGAAGCGGAGACCAAGAAATGTGGCGGAAAGTGTGTCAGTTAAATTTCTTAGAACAATTAAATAGAGCAATCTAATTCCTGCTTCCGACGAGTCAACCTTAGAATAAAGACTGCAAAAGTTCATAGGTTCGCTTACTACGGCTACCCTCTCGAGAAACTTTATTTAGAAGGCGCAAAGGGGAATTAATTCATTCTGTAGGCTACATATCAAGAAAATAATACCCCCCACCACCTTTCGTTATCGCACATAAAGGGAGAGGGGGTGGGGGGAAGATCAGTCGACAAGACACTCTCTCGCATACTTTCCTCAACACACACACACAAAACTTCAATTAATGATCACACCATAATTGCTTATCAAGTTATCAGCTTTATGCCAACAACTTTAAAAGAATGATTCGTCGTCGTCATCGGATTGAGATCCTATGAGCTTATTTTGCATGGATGAAATTTATATTTCCTATCTAATTTAATAGATATTGATTACTATTATTGGGTCAAACTTAGTTTTAACTTCTGTATGAGATTATTTTCATCGTTCTTCAGAAGGGAAGCTGCCGCACGTTTTCTTCAACTGCGAGAGATTCCCTTGCAACTCTCCAATTCGCTACTCTGACTTGACCAGAGGCTTGTTGGAAGGCGAGGTCATTATTCTATATAAAAAGATAAATTGAATAAAACTGAGCACAAGAAAGTCAAAAAATCATAAACAATAAAACGTATGGATTAGAATATCAAAAAAACGCTAAACATTAAATAATATGTCAGAAAATAAAAAAATAAAAAAAAAAACATAGTCTACGTTTTATGGCGGGCGGTGTGATAAACTGAAAGAACAAAACACCTACACCTTACTCACAAAAAAAAATCAAATACGTTCATTCCCACACCAATTAAAATTAAATTCGTAATTTTTAAAGTTCTAAAAAATTTAATATAATAATATAATATTAATATTATATATATAATATTATTAAATATATAATATATATAATAATATATATATATATTAAGTAATATTATAAATATAAATAATATAATATAATAATATCAAATAACCTTATAATAATTAAACAGTACGCATATATAATTAACCTACGTGTAATTAAAAACAATTCTTCCAATGTGAAGATAAAAAATCAACATACATAATTCTTCCTGAAAAGACTAAATTAAAGTCTGCATTATATAAGTATTAAAATATAATATTATTAATATAATTAATATAATATATATAAATATATAATAATAATATAATATAATATATATAAAATATCATATAAGTAAATATATTATTAATATTGATATATATAATTATGTACAGGACCAAAACCAACCAACTTACATATGAGCAATTTTTACAGAAGGATAGTTCAAAAGATGTATATTTTTGAATGATTAGAATTGCATAGAATCTGCGCCAATGGAAGTTCGAAAGATAAGCGTTCTGTAAAAAGTAAGTATATAATATAAAGGAACGAGTAAAAAAGAAGATATAAATTTTCCCGATATCGGTAGTATAAAAAACCTTGAGAAATTTTTTAGTAAGAATTATACTGTTATTGGAAAAATATGAAAATTCGTAGCTATAAATATGTATATTGCAATTGTGATTAGGGAATGAGTATTTTAGAGCTAATTATAATATCTTGGTATTCATTACAGTCAAAGCCGTTGAGCACAGATACGAAGGTAATTAAAAATCACTCAGCAGTATGTTACAGTAATTAATATGTCGATAGACTGGGATAGGAATGCGAAATCTCCCTCAGATAAACGAATTCAGGAAGTATCTATTATAATTAACAACCTTTTGGGTGTTGACGTTATTATGAAGTAGAACGGTATGAAAACAAAATAGTATAAGGACTTAAAAACTGAAGTGTTTTTTCGCTTAAAATAGTACAGTCGCCTCTGATAACGATAACATGACGATACAGCAATTTTCACCAAATCTTTTAATGATTAACCTAAAGTGAAGGTCTATATAGACTACATCAAGTTATGAACATTGTAAGAGAACACTAGAACAACTTCTGAACCAGAGAACATAATGTGTTAAATTGTATCTAAAACAACATTGAACAGATTGTGAAAGCATAATTATATAAGATTAAACAAAGTGACTTATTTATAAATAAAGTATTATTTAATTTAACTTGACTACAACCCGGTTATAGCAATTTGATGCTAATTCATTAATGCGCTCTTTGTCGTTAAAAGTAGTTAATGGTCTGGCTCTTCCCGCATGTCCTGACCTTTGACCGCTTGATAGTGAAGAAGAATGTTGTCTCCGTTTGTTGTTAAAATAATATTGTAGTTATAAGGATTTATTTAATATATAAAAATAAAGAGAAATTTATTACTATGTTAATTTCGTATTTATAGCATTATTATATCATAATATAAGCTTGAATAAATGAGTAGCAGAGTATATATCTACATACACCTCCTTACACATTTGCAAAAATAAGCGGACCCACTTGACTGCTTTAAAAGGTACCAGAATTTAACAGTTGAGTACGAGACACGGATCCGTAAAAATATATATAAAAAATCATTTATTATATTATATATAATACAGTATATATATATATACCTATACTATCCATAATTTTATATATAATATATAATTAATATAATATATATATACTTATGGCAATTCTCTCTCAATAGAGCACCACGTGCATAAAAGATCTGAATACATAGAACGAGAGAAGATTGGCTAGACAAAGCATAATATCGTTTCCACAGAATATATTGAATCCACAACGTACTCAGACTGGCAAAATTATTTAACACTATAAAACGGACTATACATGTAAATAACATCTAAACCGAGACTACGTTATCGTATGACATATTACAGTAAGCTGATCACCATGATCGTATACCCTGACAGCAGAAGAATACTGACACGTATAAGTAGACGACACTCATCCTGAGAAGTACAAATCTAGAGCGTATGATTCTACAGTCAAAAAATATATATATAATTAATATATATAAATATATATATATTATAATATATATATATAATATAATATATTAATATTAATAAAATATATATAAATATATCGATTATAGTATAATTCGGTGTATGGTAATATCCCATTGTTTTACGATAAAAGCCGGCAAATATATAGACTACAACTGAGGACGTACTTGACAGGTATAATATAGACTATGGAAAGTTATTATAATTATAAACTCCTCCTCAGTTGAACACTACAACCTCTCCCACACTCATTTTGCTTGTAAAATACATGTGTTTAATCACTAAATAATGATCTATTTATCATGAATCATAATAGATTTAATATAGGTGCAATGATAAGTCTCATGGCTTTTTTTGCAATCTAACAAGTTAATCTTAGAATACAATCTGATATTTCATGCGAGTTTAATAAACAAGGTGAGAAAATACTTTTATTGAATAAGTACCTAAATAACTAAAAGAGAGTATGGATGATATTTTAAAGTTAGATCAGGATTATAAATATATTTTTTTTGAAGCATCTGAAAAATTCCTATCGGTTGACGTTAATATAATATAATATTATATAATATATTAACACTTCTACCTTTAAATATATATATATATATATTAATATTAAATAGTTATATAATATAATATAATAATATAATCTAAATACTTAATATAATAATATATAATAATATATATATAATATATTATAAATTAATAATATATATAATTAATAAAATATTGATCATGGCATAGGAATATTAATACAACAAATAAGAAAATATGACGGGACAGGATTATTTTTGATAAGTTTGTTTAGACTGGATTGCAAAGGTAAAAGATAGCAAAGGAAAGTCCTAATAACATCACAAGCACACATAATAAAGTATATATATTATAAAGATATTATTATTTAGTGATAAGGAAAATTAACAGCATTCATTTTTATATTTCTAGGAGGAACTGAAGTGTGAGGGCAATTTTAAAGCTTATGAAGCACGTACACCGATAATGTGCAAATATGAGAACGTGTATATTGATAAACTACTATAACCTGTACACGGACAGCTCCGAGCTCATCATATGATAACTGTTTGAATCATGGATCGTAGAAAGTGATTAAACAAGGGAGCAAATTTTTGATGCCCACTAAGACAAGGTTAAAATGCAAATACATGGAGATCATTAGAGAAACCCCATCTAAGAAAGGAATTTCTCAACGGTATAAAAACTAGATTATATAAGGGCTACTCTGGGTGAGGGTAGGAGTTTATCGCTGGGGGAGTTGTGTAGAAGGAGGGTATATCGGTATAGCTTAGGCATTTTAATTCTAGGCAAAGTATTCTTAGAAGTGGACCATGACACGGGCATAATTTCAGGTATATATGGATTTTGCAAGAAAGCATATATTTCAAAAAGGTTTATATTTGCCTGAGAATGCATATCAATGTTTAATTGGAATATGTTGTTTTCAAGCGAGATTATGTGTATCTATTTATCAAGATTATAAAGTCTGCGAGCAAATGTCATCTTGTAACTCATTGAGAGCGATGGTAGCGTGATAAACTGTTTATTAATTAGTTTAACAAAGATATTAAAATAATGAATTATTATTGTCCACACAGTTAATGAATGTTATAATTATTGCTTTATCATATACTAGGAACCGTTTTCGCGCTTTTAAGAGTATAAAAGCTTAAAATTATAATATTTTTTCACCACATCCCACTTTAACGCCATTTAATAACGACTAATAGTGAAATAAATTATTGTTAATAAAGTAATAAAAAATTTACGTATTCCATATTATATACCGATTATCGTAGACGCAGACAATATAGAAGGTTACTAAAACGACCCACGGTTAATGGTGGTTCGTAGATGTTGAATAGAAGCCCTTAATTTTATATCATTTAAATTTATATATTATTATTATGTAAAAGATATGATAATATTTATATGTATAAATTATTTAATATAATTATTATTATTTTTGCTGTTTTTAGATGTAATGTTTTGATGTAAAATGTAAAGCAAGAATACTATCCACAGAAGTGAAGAAAATCTCATCTCTAGATGCTTCGTAAATAGATAGCATTATTATATATGTTATATATTATATATATTATATTAATATATAATTATAATTATTATTATTATTTATAAAATTATATTTATTTAATTTATTGTATAGTATTACAGTAATCGGAGGATGATTCTTATATTATTCATATCAATAAAAGGATATAAGAAAAAGTGTTGTATGTACCAAGTCGGAATACCACTTTGTAGGAGCATTGCCCTCTAGAGAGGAACATTGGCAACAGGAGTACAATGAACAAAGACGCGAACCTGCAGAACAGGAGCAGCTTAAGTGTGCAGGAGTGAAATTAGGAGATAAATAAAATTTAAAGGATAAAACGAGAAAGTTGGAAGTATAAACAACGAACGAAAAAGCATAGAAGAGCGGAAAAAAACCAGAAGCATGAATATGAACTTATCTAGAAAGAAGAGTTGGGAAAATAGTTGAGTATGAAAGTTATTTTCACATTTTATTGTTTCTGTTATTTTTATTTATATTTTTATATTAGTTTTCTTTTTAAGTTTGATATACCCCAAACTTGGAAGGGAGCGTATGTCTCAAATAGGCTGTGGAGATTTTGAGAATAACAACTAAGACAATAGATGACGGAAATAGTACCAGGATATATTTATGTAAAGGCTTATTTTGAGACTGGTAATTGCCAAAGGTATATAAGAAGCATGAGGAAATAAAGTCAAGGAATTATAGTGGTAATAGATAAAAGTATATATTTCATAGAGTATAATGTGCTTATATTTTTCAAGATATAGGTTCGAGATAATATCATGTCACCATTGTGAGTACGGTGATGCGATAAACATATAATGACTGAGTTTTTTTTTATACAAAGATTTGATAACATATTTTTGTCCGGTTCACTATGCACTGACAATCCTACTCGCCTCACTCTATATGATTAATACTGAGAGATATATGAGATTGTTCGAATTATGTTAAAATTATAATATAAAGTCCTGTACTAATGGTATTTTAATAATGTACGATATTCAAGAAAATAAATTGTCATTGAAAATGCAATGAAATCTTTATTATTATTAATAACCATCTAAAGCACACCTGCCTATTTTAATTTATTATCGTATTACTAACCAATCACCAACCCTCAGTTAAAAAATATATAACATATATATCTCATTACTATTACCTCCCTCCTACTAATTATATCATATAATAACATATACTACGTTATGAAGTATATAATTATTATACGACTATAAGAGTATATGAGTATTAATATATTTAGACCTAAGTTAGTGGTTTTATATGATATAATATATATGGTTTTTATATTATGCTTTCATACTATTGTAATTATGTGATTAAGAGTATCTTGAGAAGAATTATAGTATATTATAGCCTAGCTATGGGTATGGCTTGAGAGAGTGTAGTATTAATTCACGGAATTAGTAATATAATATATAGTAATTAGTACTATAATAGTAAATCCTACTAGTATACTATCAGACGAATATATACCTTAATAGAACAGTATGGAGAGAATATAATAAATAAAAATCTATATATAATTAAGACGGAGATAAAAGAAGAATATTATATTTTATATATAAAATTATTATAAGATTTAATATAATTTAGATATTAAATAATATATAAGGATGATGCAATAATAACTAAGAAATACTACAACAAATAATATATACTTTATATATAAAGTATATCAATATGTATATAATATAATTAGATAAGTATGGTTAGTAAGTATATTAATATATATATTTATAATTAATATAGTATTTAAATAATCATAACGATCACTACTAATATATTAATAAATATAATATATATATTTCTTAATATAATATAAATATAATATAACCTATACATATAATATTATAAATATAATAATAAATATATTATATAAAAAATAATTATATTATATTATAATGAAATAATATAATATATTATATATATATAATAATATATAATATATAATATATATATAGTACTAATAATATAATATAATAACGATATATATATATATTATATAGTATATCATATCCATAATATATAATTTTATATATAAATATGATATATAGTATATATATAATATAACATTTATTAATTTATATATATATTTAATATAAAAATAAATAATATATATATATATTAAAGTATTATAGTTATATAATAATATAATATATAGTAATATTAATTATAATATATTATATATAAAAAAAGTAATATGAGAGATAATAAATATATATATAACTATAAATATATATGATATAAATTTAATTATTTAATATTATTAATTATATAATATTAATATATATATAGTATATATTAAAATATATAATAATATATACTAATATACATACAACCTATAAATAATATATTATAATTAATATAATATAATTAAGTAATATATTATGTCTTAATTATATAGCTTAGTAATATATTTAAATATAAAATAATATATTACCCAATCATCCCACCCATCCACTATCCAAAGTATATCTATAATATAATATATATATCTATAGTAAATAATATATTATATATAATATATAATTATAATATTAATCATATACTATAAAATATATTAATATAACTAATATATATATTCGTAGATCCCCTATGATAATATCAAATTTAATAGATAAATATTAAGTTAAATATAGTTATATATTAATTTAATTTATTAACATATCACCACACACATCAACCCACCACAACACAACTTTTACTATCGAGTTATACTAAATAAATGAACACAAACTAGCAACTAATTTCCTCTCAATTATTAACTATTAATATATTAATATATATACATACCTCACACAACCACGTGCACACTACTGTTTATAAACTAATTAATATTATTAAAAAGTTATGCATTATATACTATATAATTAATATATAAATAAATTATTAAATATATAAAATATATATATATATAATAATATATATATAATATAAATATCTAATATTATTATTTATATATATATATATATTAAATATATAAATATAATATATAAAATATAAATTATCTATTATGATATTATATTATTATTATTATATATGAATATATTAATAATTGTATATGTATGTGGGGGTGGAGGTGATAGGAGGCAGGAGAGGGGTTATTAATGCGTCAGATGAGGGTATTGTTTGGTGAGGGTGTGGTGTAGAAATGTACTTGTGTGTAAGCTTATGGTGAGTATTTGAGAGATTTTTGTTGATGAGTGATTGGAATCACGAGGGGTTGATGTGGAGTGTTTGTTATATTGAGTTAGTGGTAGTGGACTCTATAAGTGATTTTTAGACTTCTTACATATTAATTTCATTTATCTCGTTCAGTGTTAGTTCTTTCTATGTGCCTCTATCGTATTACGTTTTCTGGCAGGAGTCATGCTTTAAGCCCGCAGCCCACAACCCCCGAATAATTATATATAAAAATATAGTAGTTAAAAGATAAATAATATAAAAAATATATAATATATAATATAATAAATAAGCAACATATATTTATAAAATCGAGTCTATATAAGGTCAATTATTTTGTTCCATATTAGAAGTTAATATATATATCACACACACCCCCACACATATATATATATATATATATATACTATATATAATAAACACATCACACACACATAAATATAATATAAATTGAGTATTGACATTAGTAGATAGTATACAAATAATAAATAACTAAAAAAGCTTATTATATCTATATATATTAATTGAAGAATAGAATATACACCTCACTTACTACTAAATGGGAACACAAAGGAGGTTATTGCTTTCGTCAAATATATAATTTTTTATTATATCTACTCGAACATATATTTAATGAGTTAAATAAAAAACACATATAAAAAAAAGAAAATAACAAAATATACAATCAAATAAAATATAATATATTACTAAAAAAATATATATATATATATATAATATCAGTAGTACATATTATAGTAAAATACCACTAATATAGATATATAAAATATATATATATATTACGCACTATATTAAAATATAACAACTAAAAAATATCTAACTACTATATTTTCACTTAATGAAAAATATTATTGATTTTATCATTAGATAAATATTATATATGTCTTATAATTAGATAATAAGACTAATTTGCTTCATAACTGTATCTTAGATACCTAATAATTAGAGAATAATGCCTATACATTACTATAGAAATTATAGTTACTTACTATAATATATTTATACTTTAATTTATTAATCAAATTATTATTATCCATATATCCCATAAAACATAAATAATATAAGTATAATATATAAACCCTATTTTTATAAATATTAATATTTTATTTCATATACATAGAATTATTCGTTCGAACACATCTACCATTGAGTACCTCAGGCATTCATCTCCTCACAACGTTAGATTAATCATTATTTAAAAAATTAATTATAGCGAGATTAATTATTGTAATAATTTAATTATATATATATTCTTGTATTTCAATAAACAAATGTTCTATTTATCCCTATATGGAGCAAGATAGTATGTAAAGTTCGTATTAAACAGAATACTCTCAATGACCTTTATTAGCCTAGAACCGAGAGAGTATTTAATAATAAGAGCGAATCAATATAATATATTATATAAAATCTGTAAAATTAGTAAAGATAAATGATTGTCTAATTTGATTACATTAAGTAATATATCTATATAATTAGTTATATTATTAATTTATGCTAAATCTTAAGTCTTTCTTATAATATTTGATATTAATTTATAATATCATTAAAGACATCAGTTATTAGAATCAATTGAGATCAGTTCTTTATATACCGACCTAATTCGCATACCCTCACAATTGTAAGTAAGTACTAGCTTTACAGCTATAGAGTCTATGATTGAGCACCAGTATCGCAGTAACACTCAGTTCACTTTTACTTCCTAACTAATTAATAATATAGAGAATGAGTTTCTTCAGTGAGAGTCTCTTCTTAAATTATGTCAAGTCTTATTGAAGATATAATTATATACACTATAACTCTTATAATGAGAGAGAGCAATTTATAGACAGCGTCTTTCATAAATTGAGTCATCACTCTAGTTATTATATATCAGTACAATAAGAGGATATGAATCGAGTTAATTCCGATTATAATTTTATAAAAATAATACAAATAAATTCACTTGATATATGTGTGTCTAGCAGGCTAATATATACTATCTATATTATATATAATAAAATATATATATAATTATATTAATTGTTAAATATATATAATTTACTATATATCTTAAAAAACGATATAATATAGCTATATATAATAGAATTAAAAAAAATATATATATATTATATATAAATATATATATATTAAATTATATAATTAATATATAATAAATTATATATTAAAATTTAATTATATATTTTAGTTATTATAATAGCATTCTATAATAACCTTATCAAAGAAAATATTATTCTAAATACAACAGGGCGATATAATATATATTTATCCTGATAACACAAATTAGACATACTACTTATAATAATTTATAGATAGTAATATTATATATATATCTTATATTTATATATATTATAATAAACTTTAACCACATCAGAATACATTAATATAAATACTATATTAAAACTAATTCAATATATAATATATCAATATAATTAAATAGATATTATAATATAATAATATAAATATATATTATAAGTAGATATATTTTATATATATAAATATATAATATTTATAAGAGAATTTTTTAAATAATGCTCAGAGAATATATTTTATTATAGACATGACTTTACAAATATGAAGTAAAAATATAAACACTATAAAAAAAATTATGTTTTATTTATTCCTGATTTTATAATTTATTTTATTAATTATTATATTTCTCCCAATATATCAGACAGAAAGACAGACACACTATACTACTATTTGTAAAAATGCAAATTACGTAAAATTTGAATAATTTGGAAGTAGTTAGAGTTTTACGATAAATAATATATCAGATATAAAAAAAATAATTAAACCTCATAATAGAATAAACAAGAGTTCATATGATACGATAGTAGTATTTTCACTATCAGTAATTACTCATAAATACATACGTATATAATAACTCTGGGACATATATAGCATTTTCAGCGTCGAAGACGAGAATGTATATTATGATGAAGATTTTTACAGTGAAAAATAACCGAACAGGCGTCATCCCACTATATGCAAGTTCTATAATTTTAATCTCCATCAATAAGAGACAATCAAACACAACTAGTAAATGAGTTAGAGCGAATAGTATGAGAGAAATAAATAGAGTCCTGAAAAAAATTAATACATGTTAATATAAAAAAAATTTCTTGTGTTTTCTGTATATTTTTTATATATAAAATTACAAATAAACAATTATATTTTATTAAGCAAATTTTAGTTAAACTGTTTTTATAGATTTATTTATATACTCTAGAGCGGTTTTTTAAGTTATCAGTAATATAAACGGTAATATATTACTATGACTAAACCTAAATTAATATTAATGTGAGAGGATTTAATCATTGTATGAGGTCAGTATACAGGACATTAAATTTTGAGAGTCTACATAAGAGTTATAGATATGTAAGAATAGTACAGCTACCACTTTTAGACGAACACTAACGCTTAGATGAAAACTGATTTTAATAAAAGCTCTTTAAATAGAAATGCTATAATTCGAAAGAGAAATATGATATAAAATTAAGTGATATATTGTAAAATATATGAATATATTATTATATATCTATATTAATAAATACATATACATATAGTAATTCAATCCACATATTCTATTTCATATAGTATATTATAATATTAAATTACATATGATTAATATCATGTGTTTAACTCTTCTTCATGCATGATCTTAAGTTGGGGTGAGGTACCCAAACTAAAGAGTGAGATAGATAAATCATAATAAATAATATATATTATTTAGATTGAAGAAGCATGTAATACTTCTGGAGATTCCATTATTTATATATGATGTGGATATCATTAGTTGTTCTAGCACATTCAATCAAAAAATGTGAGTGGAACCAAGTATTCAGAATAGTGTAAAAGGCTCTACTTTGGTATATGAGACATATTGATGATTAAGATAATTACTAGTTGTTATGTGTGCACCTCATTATATGTGGAGTATAATTGATTAATAACAACTAAGAAAGCACGCTAAGAGGAGCTAAGAAGTATCAATTTGCCTTTTGGAATAACCAAGGAATAAACCTGGCCAGAGAGTCAACAACGACATTCTTATGATGAACTGCTTAACTACTCTCTTGTCTGTTGATATTTACACACATTAGAAATAGGCAAAAGAGAGGTAGATCTAAAAATACAATCTTTTCTTATCACAAAGTAGTCCCCATCGCAAACCCCACTAGCCTTAATCATAATGATAACTTCACTTATACTTGTTCGAGCGAAAATACTTATAAAAGGGACCTCTCGAGCTAAAATTATTTCCTGATATATTAACGTTCAATACATTGAAAGACAAGAGCGAAAATTTTCTTAAATATACTGTCAGCAGCTATTTAGATTATAAATATATTTATTTTATATAATTAATCGAGGCTACATTAAAGTTAAGTTATAACTCTTCTATTTCAGAAGTTGTAATAATCCTATTTATAATTATTATATATAATATTATTAAGTATATTATATATAATAATCATAATATATATATATTATTTAAGAAGAACATTAAATGCGAAGTAAGAAATCTATCGGGCGTTCTGCTGGATTTGCAACTCACCGCAATTTGTTGTGAATGAGGTAATGTAATACAGCGGATAGTGTAAGCCAACTTAGAGGTAAAAATAAAAACTACATATAAAATACATAATAAAAAAGTTAGTCAAGAAACAAGTATTAATAAGCTAAACCGAGCCTCCCTACAATAGTAGCGACTAATCTCCAGTGTTAAGGATACATGATCCATACCTATCGTATAATCATATAATACTACTTTTATATTACACTATATATAATAATTAATATATTAATAATAATATATACTATATATAAGAGAGATATAATATATATATATATCATTTATATAATAATAATATATATAATAAAATCAATAATATACATACTATAAATGTTTAAAAGAAATGTATTATTATAATTCAGTAAAATATTAAAGTATGATTTAAAAAAAAAAAAAATTATAATATATATATATAAACTATATATATAAAACATATGAGTGAGTATATATCGATTATATACTAGTAACTATATATAGTATATCTAATAATTTCAGTATTAATTCCGCTACTCACATAGCGAGCGTGAGCTATTATCCTACTTATAGCATGGCTCATATATAGGCTTACTAACATAAGCACATTTACACCAGCAATGTCATATAGTCGCAGCACACTATTACTATATTGAGCGCTCGAATACTGAAGAATCTAACTTGAGATTAAATATTAAAGTTTCGCGACCTAAATAAAAGAGTATCACAGAGTAATATATATTAATATAAGCATAAATATAATTTTTTAAGTTACGATCTCAAATAACTTTCACAATTTTATATATATATTAAATTATTCTAAAATTCCAGTTTCAAATCATTTTTTAATATTTTTATTATATATTTTATAAAGATGAGTTTATAATAATAGAAAAAAATAATATATATGCTATATTTATAGTATTATATAACTATACTATATAAGAAGTATATATAATATATAATTAATATATCTATATTATTATATAATTACTATATTTTATAATATATATATTATGATAATATATATATCATTAATTAATATCTATATATGATATATATAAAAAACTATATATTATATAAGAAGTCCCTGAATACACAATAACATAAGTTTATATGAGGCTAGTGTTGCCTATAATAGACCATACAAAGAAGATATAATATGATCTGAAAGAAGAGCTACGAAGCACCTGTAAAGATTTAGAAACTAATAATCCATATTACCCTAAAATAAATATAATAATTTAATCCAATAACAGTAGGCAATATTTATCTACACACCGATCCGCCACCATTCCCCCTATAAGTAACCCAAAAGAATAATACCAATAAGTTATCCATTCCCTGGTATAAATAATTAGATACAGAGATAGATAAAATATTGAACTCGGCTATAAATTAAAGTATATATGAGAGCGTAGAAATAGATAGGAAGAATAAATTAACAAGAAATAAATAAGAAAATATCCCACGGAACAAGTACTAAAATAAACTATTTAATTTTAAACATTTCCAGACGCCTCAATTACTTTAAATAATTAATAGTTAAATTACCATATGAGCAGACCTCTCGACTAGACCTATGGAACACGAGAGAAATCCGCTAGTATCATTCGCATCGGCCCTTTGACTAAATGAATCTGTAAACCTAAGACCAAGGACAAGTATTGTACACCCTAAAATGACGAGCCCTTAATAATCTCATTAATATAATTATAATATCTAAATTTATTATTACGATACTATAACGATATGGTAGAGACAACATCATTCAAGCAAAATAATTTATAATTTGTTATTATTTCTTCTTTAATATTATCTTCGTTAAGGTAAGGTATCGAGCCGAAAGTATGGTAGTGAATAAGACAGTAGGTGAGATATACATAAAGTCCCTCAACATAGCGAATGGTCCACTATCTGGATAATAATAGTATAAATTAAATTATAATAATTATAAACCCGAAATAGATACGGAATATAACCCGACTACTCTATCTATATTATCAACTTATTATGATAATCTTGTTTTATCATAATATATATACCGTTTAAGTACATATAAAGCTATTATAAAGTATTAATATAAAATTATAATATATTATATAAAAGATATAATATATATAAATAAATATATCAAAATATATAATATATAATAAAATATATATAATATAAATAGAAAACTAAAGATAAAAATATCAGAAATATAATTATATGAGTATATATATAAATAATATAAAAGTACACAGTTTGTTCCAACGAGTTCTTTATCAAAAACCAAGTCTGCCGTCAATAAATTATTGTACAGATCAGTATAAGAATTAATAAATATAACGACGAAGCTACATTCATTCGATAAATTAAGTAATTAAAAATATATTAATATTATAACTAAAATCAAATAAACAAACTAACTATTATGTTTACAATCAATGATATTAATTACTCATAAATATATAATATAAAAAAATTATCAATAAATATATATTATAATAAACTTAATAATATATTTAATTTATCATTCAAAAGTTAAATACAAAATTTCTAACATAAATATTTTAATATAAAATTAATTTTAATAGTATAATAATAAAAAAATATATATATATATAACACTAGAGAATTATATATTAATATTAATAATTAATAAAAATATATATAATTAATATATAATAGATAATTAAAATTAAAATACTACAATATAAATAAATTCAAATTCTGATTTTTTAATATTATTATGTTTCCATGAGGAGATAAATAAAAGAATTATATATATATTAATATAATATATATATATTATATATATTATATATATATATATATATATAATATTAATAATATTATATTATTAATATATATAATATCATAATATGTATAAATATATACTAATATACATTAAAAACAGAATCATAATATATATATAACTATATCAGTAATGATATATATATTTAGTTATAAATATTATTAGATAATATAAAAAATAAAATTTATATAACACTAAATTAAATAAAAATACGCTTATATAATTAATATAATCAATATTATAAAATATATAATAATAATTATTATTATATATATAATATATAATAATTTTAATATACATATATATAATATACTATATATAAATATATAAATTATTAATATTATATAAATATATAATATATAATATATATATAAATATATAATATATAAAAAATTAATATTATATAATTAATAATATAATATATAAGTATTAATATACTATATATATATATTTAATATATAAATATATATATAAAATAATTATAATAAATATTAATATTATTAAGTATATTATAATATGAAATAAAATGAATATATAAATATAATATATATATATAAATATATTATAATAAATATATAAATATATATATATATATATATATATATATAATACTATATATAAATATAAGATATATATATAATATTAATATAATTATAATATAATAATATAATATATAATATATATATATATATATCTTTAATATAATTAAACATATAATATAATATATAATAATATATAATAAACAAGATCATATATATAATATTTAAAAAACATAATTATCTGAGATTTTTAATACTTATATATTATAATATAAAATAAATATAAAATAATCATATATAAATCTATAATATTATAATATATATATCAAATATAATTATAAATATATATATCTATAAAATTAATATTAAATTATAATAATAAAATATTTATATATATATATATATATAATATATAATATATAAGGTGATTAATATATATATAATTATAATATATATAAATATTAATTATATTATATATAAGTATAGTTGATAAATAAAAAAAAGAATATAAATATATAATATATACTAAATAGAAAATATATTAAATATATATAATATATATATAATAACACTATATATATTAAGTTATTAAATAACTAAATAATAGTCAATAATATATATAAAATATAAATAAATATATAATAATAATATATTATATATAAATTATTAATAAGATATATATATAGATAAATATATATATTCAGTATATTATAATATAATATATATAAAATATATATATATATATTATATAATTATAAATATTAATTAAATTTATATATATATTAATATATATATATTAATAATATTATATATATAATATATATATATTATAAATAAAATATATATATATTAACTAAATATATATATAAATATATATATAAGTTAAAATATAATATTATATATAATATATATAATATAATATATAAATAATTAAATATAAATATATATATTATATATATATTATTAATATTATATAATATATATATTAAATATATTATATATATATAAATATATATAATATATATTTATAAATATAAATATATATATAAAAGATTAATATATAAATAAAGTATAAAATATTATAATATAAAACAGTCTAAATCTATATTGTGGCTCTTTATATATATATATATATATATATATATATAATTATATTAATAGTATAATAATAAATAATATAAATATAAAAATAAGTATAATATTATATAATAATATTATATAAAAATATAATATATAATATATAAATATATAGTATAATATATATAATATATATAATAATATAATAAAATTAATAATATATAAATTATATATATAATATATATATACACAATATAATAAAATTTCGATAATATATATATAATATATTATTAGTATAATATATTAATACATAATAAATATAATAATTTATCTAATATATATAATATAATATATAGAAAGATAAGTCTTAATACTCAAATAAATAATAAATATAATAATATATAATAATATAATATCTAATAATATCATATATATATCTATAATATATAATATATATAATATATATTAAATATAATAAATAAAAATATATAATATATATATATATTACTATACCCTCCACGAATAAGGGATATATTAACATTATATAGCATATAATAAATATAACATATTAACAAAAATATATAATTATCTAGTCAAACCTAAAAATTTTTAAAACCAGCATTTTTGATCATAATATCTCGTTGGACTATGACTATTCTGGTTTTTTTTAATGCATATAAGTTAATTTTTTAAATGTGGTTTTTTTTTTTATACAACAAACGACTAATATCAAAATAAAAAACTGGCTAAAACATAGCGGGGGAAGATAAAAAACCTTTGATATTGTCCGATTTTGTTAAATGCTTTTCCCCGGGCTTTCCTGATGAAGATACATGCGCACACTCAAAAACTACATACCACACATGAAGTAACACACCCAACACATACACACAACATACATATATTATATATATAATTAACTAATATATAATTATAATATAAATACTATATCATATATAAATATTATATATTAATATATAATATAATATAGTATAAATATATAAAATAATATAATAATATACCTATATAATATATAATATATATATTTATAAATATATATATATATATATTATATATAGATAATAAATATTATACATATATAAATATATATAATATGATATTTGAATATATATATATATTTCATATATCAATATATATAATATATAATATATATATAATAAAGATATTAATTTAATATATATATATTAATAATAGTATTTATTATATATATAATAAATATAATATATAATTATATATATATTATAAAAATCATATAATATAATATCTATATATAATATATATATATATATATACTATATATAGTAATATATACTATTATATATAAATTATATAATAATATATATATATATTATATATATAATATAATAATAATTTAATATAAATATATATTATATATAATAGTATATAATATATTAATATAAGTAATAATATAATTATAAATATAATATATATTATATATAATATAATAATAAATATAATATAAATTATATATATACTAAATATATAATATGTATATAATTATAATATATCTAAGTATATATTATATCTATATATGATAATATATATATATAATAAATATATTAAATAATAATATATAATATTAATATATATAATATTATATTTTTATATAATATATATATATATTATAATAATATTATAATATATTGAAATAATATATATTATATTATATAAATAATATAAATAAAATATAAATAACTATTAATATATATATATAATATAATGATATATAGTATATATATAATATATTATAATCACTAATATTTTATATAAGTTTAATATATAAACTGTAGATTTATATAACATATACATATAATACACAAAAAGTATCTAAGTAAACATATCCCCACATGACACTGTCCCAATTACATCTTAATCAAAGTATATATATATATATATATATTTATATAATAACGTAAAGTATAATAATATATAAGTAGTAATATATTATATATATAATTTAATATATATATATATATAGGTATTAAAATTATGAATATACATATAAAATATGTAAATATAATATATATATAAATATCAATAAGATAATAATCTATAAATTAATATATAATATATATCTTAATAAAATATGAATCGAAATCATAAGTATATTAAATATATATAATATTAATATATATAATAATATAAATAATAGTATAAATATAATATGTAAATATATAATCTATATATATAATATTATATATAAAGTATATATATATAATCTATCTATATTATAAAATATATAATATTAATAATAATATAAATATACCTATATATATATATAATATACGTATTATAATAGAAATAATATATATTATATATATATAAGTATAATATATATATACATATTATATATAATAAATATATATATATCAAGCAAATAATATTATATATTATAATAATGATATAAATAATATATATATTATCTATATAATCCAATAATTTTCCACCCACAGGATGATTAGAAAAATAAACGATTTTAACAAAATGAAAAACAAATCCTTGGGAAAAGACAATTTAAAAAATTTGGCCGTTTGTCCCCCCTCAATTTTTGGGGACTAAATTAGTAGTTCTAGGTTTTCCTTATCCAATCCCGCAAGTCAAAAATCTATTATCAGAACAACAAGAAACCTCAAATATATTTTATTAAATTAATGGGCTGCAATGGAATCTCGAAGTCCTTGTGAGCAAAATCAACTCCCTAAAAATATCAGAATTCAGAAGCTTCTTAAATAAAGAAAAAAGAACAGCGCTTTATTTAAATTTTCAAAGAAAATGTTTAAATGTATTATCTTAATCTTAGAATAACTAATTATTTTAACCATAATAAAGTTAATATATATATATATAATATATATATATATAGTATATTATTATATATAAGATATTATATTATATATTATTATATATAAGATATATATATAATAATATATATAATATAATAAAATTAATCAATTATATAATTATAATATATATTATATAAATATTATTAATATAATATATTATATAATATATATAAATTATAAATCATTATATATATTACCATATATATAAATAAATAAAATAATATATTATCAAATCTATTAATATATATATATATATAATAAAATATAATAAATTATATATGTATATATATATAATATATATCATAATATATATAATAAATCAAATATATAATTTATAATAATATATTAAAAATATAATAAGTATATTAATAATATATTATATATTATAAATATAAACGTAATATATATATATAATAATATATAGATATATATTCAAGTATATAAATATAGTTGTAATATATAATACAATACATATATTATAATATAAATATAATAATATTATATATATATATCATATATATATATATATAATATATATATAATATTTAATCAATATAACATATATATATAATAGTATTTATATTATATAATATATATAATATATTATAATAATATATACAATTATATATATAAACTAGTATAATTATAATATAAATATAATATATATATATATAATATTATAACTTATAATATAATATATAATAATATATATATAAAATTAGTATATATAATATATATATTATATATATATATATAATTAATATAAATAATAAGTATATAATAAATATATATACTTATAATCGTGTATAATATTATATTTATATTTATAATATAAATATATTATAATATATATATATATATAAATATATAAATTTATAATAATAGTATAATATAATATATATAGGTCTGTTCCACTTATAATATAATTATAATATACTATCCAACAGAATTTATAAAAGTTATCCATAATTTATTTTAAAAAATAAAAAGGAAAGATTATAATGATTATAGAAATTATATTGTTTATTTAACTACCGTCCAACAAGTAAAAATTAGATAACTCCTGCTTTCTTTACCTTTTTCAAAGATGAAAAGGAAGGTAAACCCTTCCCAACATTCATTTACAATTGTGGGAATATAGAAACTCCCCATATTTTGAAATTGCGTTAGCTAATTGGTTTATCCGTATTTAAAAGGTGAAATATCTTAATTTTACATCCAATTGATGGTTTGAACTAATTTTTTATAGCTCATTACTGTTTAAAATTCTTTTAAAATTTTTTTTAACTCATTTCGTTTTAATACTAAAAAATTTTAAAAAAAAATTTTTTTTAAAAATCGTATATAATTTTTTTTTTATAAATTATCTTATAATAAACCAGGGCCCCTGTCGGAATCGATGTTGGTTCCCCCAGGATACGTGACGTTAATCTTCCACAGCTGAAACTAATCGATGCTTTTAGCCTTATTTTCCCAGGAAGTCCAATAATTACATAATTAAATTCATGTTTCACTCTCTTTTGCCCAAAATCACCAATCGAAGCAAGGTGCTTTTTTCTTTCTGGGAGTGCATCCCCAATTCCACCATTGACAGGTATCCCTGATCTTCCTTGCAACATTATTTTTTATTAAATTACTTATATTTTATATATTTATTTTAAATTGATTATATTGGTGTTAGTATTATTATTTATTATTATTATAAATTATATTTAATTATTATTAATTAAAATTATTATTATTATTATTGATATCTATCTATGATGAAAAAATATAATGAAAAATAAATAGCCATATTAAAAAATTCGAATCCCAAGCGCGTTCCTTCCCCTATTGGAATCTTAACAAAAGCTCTTTTGATGACCAATTGAATCAACCAATACTTTCCTGGAGAAAAAATGTTAAACAAAAATGGGAAAATTCCAGCGGAAAACATCACTACAAAATGGGTTAAATACACTATCTAAGAAGGTGAGAATTCAAAACAAGTAATATCATTTGGCGGGGTGAAATATGTCACCCCCCTCGGATAAACTTGCATAAATGTGTGGTGTTCCCACCACGAGGACAGAACTCAGGCTGCCCCCCCTTTACATTTTACCCTTAATACTTGAAGCTGACCGATGTTCCAAATTTTCCACGTACGGACTTTTTCCCACCCATAGGTTGCTTTTTTTGCCTGAATGACAATATCAAATATCTAATAAGTTGTCATTAACGATCCTAACAATACTATCCAAGAAATCGAACTAAGAACATCATTAAAATAGAAAGAAATTGCAACAATGGATTGATTCAAAACAAATCTTAAATTTACAGAACAATTCTTTTACTTTTAATATCAACTAAATTGTAGCAGTTTGACCTAGTGATTAAAACTAAGGTTGACCGATGCACCGGGTGCGGTGCATGATGAGCTCATTTCGGTGCGGTGTGGTACACAATTCCATTGCCCATGTGTGATGCGGAGATTGGTGCGCATTAAAACATAGAGGTACGGT
>JABUQX010040389.1:2500-5000 GCA_015478945.1 Trachelipus rathkii
TTATGAAGATTTGGGGTGGTGAATGAGCCAAGTTGGCAGTCAGTTGTGATTAGAGTAATAGATGATTTAATTTGGTGATGCAAACTAACATTCTAATTTCGGTACAAATTTGAAATTGGTTGTGTACTTGTTTGGGTAGGATTAGTTTGTGTATTTAGGTTCTGGTGTTGTGAATATGGTGATACATTACTGCATGGTTGTTATGTTTGTAGGAGTTGTTTTGTGGTTGTGGTAGGTCAGCAGTGGAATAAGTTGAATAAGGTAGGGATAGGATTGCTCCTGGAGTAATGCCATTTTTAATGTTATTTCATGACTTTCTTGTTGTGAAATCGTATTGTGCTGTTTTCCCTGAATAAGAAAATTTGCACCATTTCTTTAAAGTGCTGGGTGGAGATATTGATTTATTATTTTCTGGAGAATGTGTCTGGGAACTGTGTCAAAAGCTTTGTGTTATGTCAATTGCTATAGTAATGTTTGTGTACGAGCTGAGATTAAGCCATTTACTATTGTTGTATATGTGTAGAGCTGCTGTGGTTGAAGTGGTTTTAGTTGAGGCCATGTGAAAACTTTTGTTTGGGAAGTGTGGTTTTATTTTACTCAATATGAGCGCTTTTCTAGTAGCTTGCACAGGATAGTAGTGAGATTGGGTGGTACGAAGAGGTTTTGAGGGGCTCTTTTACGTTGGTTTTAGCATGGGATGATTACTTCGTTTCCAGATGAAGGAATAAGTTAAATAAATGGAATTCTTGTATCATGTTGCTAAATGTGGTCAAGTGCAGTTGCAGCGTGCTTCCAGTGTTTGAGGTGTGTGTTTTGTGAGAATGTCAGGTTATTCTAGTTGGCATTGGTGAAGTTTTAGGTCTTAATGTTTTTCATGTCCAGTTTGGTGCTATTTTCATTTGTTTGATTGTGTTCATTTTATTTTCTTAATGGATTTATCTTTAATTTTTAAATATTTAGTGGTGAGTGGGTTTTAATGACTGTTTTGGTAAATTGTGTCAGCGAGGATTTTGTATATTGGTTGTGTTTGTGTGGTAAGGTTGGGTTTATGATGGATCATCGTAGTGTCAGAATAGTAGTCGGAGGTGGGCATTGTTACTCAAAAAAGTAGTTACGCTATCATTAATCCTTTACTCTGAAAAAGTAGTTCCATTATCATCATTGCGCTTCTTTGAAAGGAAAAGTAACGAAGTGAATTACTCTGGTATACTTTAGCTTTTGACTATGAATTAAATAAGGTATTCTAGTAAATTATTTTGTTTTGGTATATTTAAATTTCAACATCTATCAATATTATTAAAGAATATCCTCATGTTAATACCTAGAGTACTTACATTACTTAGTGAAGTTACATCACACAACTGATTTAGTTAGCATCCACCCCTTCCTGCATTCACAACTTGTCCTATACACGCTGCTATCATCCGTTTCCTTTTCATACAACAGATATATATATATATATATACTAAATATTTTAAACTCGGACCATGAATCCAAGCTGCTTCATCATCTAACATAGCCTTCACACAGAAGCTGTCTCATCAACCATAACCCTTATTCCTTATTTAACGTTTACCTCAAACATCTCTTTTCACAGTCCACACACCACTGCCAACTCTCTCTACCAAATCTCTCATACTCTCTCCAGTAACGAGCATATAAACAAATCATCCGCTAAAATATGTAGGGCACCCTCCACTCATCTTCATTCTCCATCATTTCTAACAACCACCCCTGCCCACCCATCTATTCTTTACATAACCCCATCCATAATACAAATTGAATAACAAGAAGACCTGCACATCCCTGCCTCATCACTATTACATATTAAAACAATCACTTCAACTCCATTCTATTCTTATAAACACCGCTTCACTATCGTCATAACATACTTTTGATTCTATTCAGAATAGCTACGACCAACACATAATATCAATAACCCTCCAATAGAGCTTCCTATTAATAATATTATACATCGTTTTTGAAATCACAAAACCTAAAATACAATTAATCTCTTCTCCTCATTTTCTTAATCATTTGTTTCAATGTAAGAATTTTTGATCCACACATCTCTAGCACTTTACACGCACCTTGTTCTTCACATACAGTCCCTCATGATTATACTCGATTCACCATTCAATCCCTCTGTCACTCGACGCATATATCTTCCCTACCACATCAATAAACCTAATTGGCCGCTATAATTCCACAGTTTCCTAATACTCCCTTACCCTTTTATATGGGTACTATTTTACTGCTTTCCTACAATCCCTCTTATTACTATACCCCTCTCATAAACGCTTTGTTACCAACTTCAAATCAATCAATCACTACATCTCGCTCTGTTCTATATCATTTCACCAGTAATTTCATCTATACCTGCAGATTTCCCATTCTTAAAATTCCTTACTAATGACCTCATCCCCAAAACATCTATTCCTTCTTGCACCATCAAACCCAAACATTCGCTATCACCTCTTCATTACTGCCAATGTTATGC
>JABUQX010040389.1:10000-32889 GCA_015478945.1 Trachelipus rathkii
CTTTATCATATGTTAAAAAACAAAAAAAAAAAACAGAAAAGTTAGTTAAAAAAACTGTATTAGCATACTCTGCATGTTAGTAACTTTTATTTCTTTTAATGTTATCTTTTTGTCTTTTCAATAACGGCTATTTACTAACTTTAATGTTAAATCTTGAATATTCTTTGCTATGAGGGACAATACTTCACAGTTAAGCAAATTAGGAACCCATATTCCCACATCTTTAGTGGAAATGAATAAAATAAAATATATGGTTGAAGATAAGGAGAAATACTTAAAATATCTGGATAATGAAATACTAGAAATCCTATTTTCCAAACAATTTGATGATGCAAACTTTACATTATGCAAATAATTGTTCTAATTAACACAGTAATGTAACTGATCATTGAAATCATCCATTCTTGTAACAATGGAAAATCTTTCAATAGCAGTGGAAGTTTATTTTAATATTGGATAAATGGACCCAGTAAGTCAATTTGAAAATCTCATGTTGAGATAGTAATGTGTTTGGAATTATGAGCATGAAATGAAATTATTGCTGACAAAAATATTAAAATTTTAGATGTGATGAACTAAATGAGAATTTTAAGATAGTGCTACAGGAAGGTGGTTTATATGACAGTGCAACAAAGACCAAACATTCATTGAACTTATGGAGTGATTTATAAGAACATTCTTCCGAAGTAAGGAGGCCCCTGTCACCTCTTCTCAAAAATTGAAGAAAACATTCTTAAATCTAATTTTCCTCTTAAAATCCCTCCACAACCTTCTCTTCTTCAGCCTTATTGCTTGAGACTGCAACCATTTATGCTTAACCTCCCCAAAGTTTGTGATTTAAAGTTAAATCCGAATTTTGAAACACCTACCCTCCCTGTTAAATTTCTGGTACTTCAGTGGGACATATGTAAAGTAACACTTGAGGCAGTTAGCCTTTTTTCCAGTAAGAATAATACAGTTAGTTTTATTACTAGGCAGAATAGCTCAGTAAATACCCAGGTTAAATGTAAACATAATCCTAACCTTGCATCCTTGAGTATTACAATTAACTCTACAAGAATCATTTTTAATTTGCATAATGTATTTTTGTAATTACTGTATACCGTACTTATTCAAAGACAATTTTCCCATTAATCAAGAACATTACATTACATATATCTATGTTTGATTCTTTCCCATGTGAAAGAAATAAATTACATAAGTTTTCTGTTTTTTGAAGAAAAAGATTGCATAGAATTCCTGAAAAGTCCATAACTCCCTTATAGGTTGCTAGATTGATTGTGCATTTCGACAATGCTTCTTTCCCAAGTAACATTAAAATTTTTAAGGCTATTTTCCCAGGACCAAGATTTCCTAAGTGATAAATCTGATACTAAATTATATGTAAGAGCCACAATTTTTGCCCCGATTCAAATTCAAACATAATGAAAACATGTAAAGGAAAAAATACCTGCGTTTTAAATATTAGTGTAAAAGGAATAAGCCATCATCTGAAAAGGTGTTCACAATTCTCTAAAATTTCCTTTGATAATAATGAAAACTTAAGCATAAAAGAATGAAACCTCCTCCATTTGATAGAGAAAAGTGCCCATATTCTCTTAGAAATTGCCAAGGGGGGGGGGGGGGGGGGGGGGGGGGGGGGGGGGGAGGGGGGGGGGGGGGGGGGGGGGGGGGGGGGTGTCGCAAGCTATCCAATAAGTTTACTTTGTTCCTGAGAAACATAACCATAATGCTGCATTAAGACTGACTGAAACAATGCTGCTCTTAAAACTTACTGTAATTTTAAAATGCTAAGACTACAGAATTGAAGTGCATTTACATTTTATAATTATTCTAGATATTTTAGTCTTAATTTTTTTTTTTTTTAGTCAATTTATAGATTTTTTTTTCTTCTCTTTTCATGCTCATTAAATTATAATTTTCTTAATTATTTAACAAAAAAAAAAAATGATTCTTTGTTCAAATTTAGTTAAATTTTTATGTATTAAAGCTTTAAAAATATTGAAATTTCTGGTGGAGTGGGTACAAAAACAAAGTTTCCTATAAAATATTTATTTAGTTAATTTTAAATACTTTTCAAGATTTTGATGCCAGAAGCAAAACTAATATTCTTTAAATTTCACAAAATATACCTGGATAAAGCAACAGTAAAAATGAACATAAATTTAGATTTTGGTAATGCATTTATTAAACTTTTAACTAAATTTTTAATTAATTAATTTTATAATGTATTAATTTATCTCAAATTTTAGGAGTTTATACCTAGGTAAAATTTCCATATCTCATTCTTGGTTCAGAGTTATAAATATAATATAAGAAGATTGAAGTATTTTGTCTCCAACAAGAAATAATTTCATGAGATGGAAGCAGCTTTGTTTAACTTTGGACTAATTTTTTCCACAAGGCGAAGGCCTTGTTCCCTTTTATTATATATTAGACTGGACCTACAACAACAGAGGCGAAGGGCCCTAGGGCTGAAACTCCCAAAACGACTTTAGGGCAGATGAAAAAAAATAATAGATTATTATAGAACTACAAAAAAATACCATGAATAGCAGCTAAACAAAAACTACAGCAGATTCTAATATCACTTCAAGCCCAATCCATCCTGAGCATTTAGGAATAAATGTGACGTCTATAGAAGGAAAACTACATGAAATAACAAAGGTGAGACTTGGTTGTTTTCTTAGTTATAAATCTCCTTCTAATTTGCCTGAAATGTATTAAAAAAAAAATTATTTTTAAGTTAATTAAAATAAAAAAAATCTTAAGCTAGGCCATAGGCTGCTTACTTTATAAATAGGCTATATTTATGCTCATTTTTTCTATGCTGCATAATTATTAGTGTCAACCTAAATTGCAAATCATTCCAGAATTGAACCAATCTTCAATCTTTTTTTCCATTTTATATTTGTAATTCATTTTTCCATAACAATTTTGTCTAGGCAGAAACTTGACTATATAATATATTATATATATATATATATATATAATATATATATATATATATAGTATATAATATATATATATATATATAATATAATAATATACTACTAATATATATATATATACACGTTCACACTCACTAATACCTCACCCTATACTAATTATAATAATACTACTACTAACATCATATTAATATGATATATTATATAGTATATATATATAATATATATATATATATATATATATATATATATTATATATATATTACACGGTAAGTATATATGATATATATATTATATATATATAATATATATATTATTATATATATACTATATATTATATATATAATATATATATTATAAATTTATATATATATATATAATCTATATATATATATATATATAGTATTTTTTTTTAACTGAATTACCATAAAGTCAAATAACACAATGAAAGAATTTAACAATTTTTTTTTTTTTTAAACTAAAATTGGATTGCTGCAACCTATAACCCATAAAATAAATTCACATATAATGTAATTAGTCTATTTCTAGTATGTCAGTCCATATTTTTAACCATTTTAGTCAATTATTGATTTAAATTTTTTTTTCTACTTGAATTTGTTACTCCATGGCTAGTCTTATATTTGATATTTGAAGAAGTGATAGAGGAGCAGAACATTATTAGTTACATTTATATTTGGTTGAATTGTTTTTAGTTTAGGTCATCACTCTCCCAATGTTGATTTGAAGCAGCATTTTCTTATAACAGAGCCGATCATATTTCCCAGTATAATAATTATACTTTAAAGAATTTTTATACCATCCAAATCTATTTGCCTGACGCTATATTATATTCAGTATAAATTTTTTCAAGAGGTAATTTTCTTAGATGAATACTGCAGCGTTCTTCCATCCATCCACTTCAAGACCAGATCACTCTCACCCAAATATTAGTAATTATTATTATTATTTTAATGTATAAAAATTAAGTTTTAAAACCCTTTTTTTTTAACCATAACTTTGAATTTTCTGGTCTAATTTTTGAGTAAAATGTTGCAAATTTTTTTTAAAATATTTTTTTGAAACTTTTTTCAAATATTCAGTTAGCCAAACAACTTTGCTAAGGTTTTTTTTATTCATATATATATATATATATTATATATTATATATAATATTATTTATATAGATATATATATATATATAATATATATATATATATATATATATATATATAATATATATATATATATATATATATATATATATATATATATATATATGATAGGTGGGATAAGTATATATAATATATATATATATATATATATATATATATATATATATATATATATATTAATTATGTGCATGTTCTTAGGTGGATATTGAATACCGCTATTTACGATACTAGATAATTTAATGCAAATAAGCTTGCCTTATTCAAAATATAATAGAATTAATTATTATTTTAATGAATGAAGGTGCAAAACTAAAGAGTGCTGGGCATCCGTTCCCCACCCAGAAACGAATGTGGGGCCCTCTCGATATATGGTCTACATATCACTGTAATCTTGCAGGGCCTGGTCAATAATTTCATCACTTATAAATTATGATAAATAATCAATATTATTATTAGGCTAACCTATATGGTAGGATTTAATTACACATTTTAAATCTGCGACACTTTTATTTACAAAAAATGTTTATCATTTTCGGTTTGTATAGAGATATACATAATTATTTTTGAATGACAGACACAACCGTCGAGGCAAAACCGTTCTAAACACATTTGAAAGCTAGCAAAGGTAAAATTAACTCATAAACCTATAATAATAATAATAATAATAATATAATAATAATAATAACTATACAAATAATAGGTAAACAACGTAAGTGAAAGAAAATAAGAAAATATTAACATAATTATTTGAACAAAAAATAATAATAAAAAAATGGCAACCATTCGACCTTGAAGATTCTTACCCTTTAAAAACAATAGAAAAAAGAAAGAAAGAAAAATTGAAGTTTCTCAAACAATTCTGAGGAGATTAGATTTAAAAAATGATGTCAGCAATGGCGATCTTTTTTGGTGTCTATTGCGTCGTTATTGTTATTAAGAGAAGGGTCTAGTGTTCTTTTCAATTGAACTTTCGGTTCTTTTATACGTTTGTTAATCACTTCTTTAAAACGTTCGGATTGCTTAACGAATTTCCAACAAAATTCACAAACAGAATCGATATTACTGAGATCTTTGAAATATTCGAAAGAATTATCCCATTCGCAAATCCTTGGGCATTGGCTATAAGAGCAAGGTCCAGTATCGTATTCACGCCTCCAATTTAAAAAAGCGTCTCTCCATTCGTTCGACAATGCGTCATTTGTAGACAATAGGTTTAATAATCTCTCAAAGCTGTCGTTAAAATGTTGATCCCAATACAGTTTATTGAAAATAGCATAAACATGTCTGTCAAATAGTAATCTACTTTTAAGACTGCTGTGAATGCCTGTCCAATTAAAGAACTTGTCAATATCATCCAATCTCTTACTTAAGAATAAATTCGAACATATGCTACTTATTTTTAAGGGAATTTCTTTCTTAAAGTCACTGATTTCGGTTTCAGAGGAAAAAACCCAACTTAAAAGTTCTTCAAGCTCATCCCACTTGTTTTCTATTACAAAATTATTAATAATCTCAAGGTTTTTAAAAAGTAAATTTTTCTTGCATCTCTTTATATCATTCTCCGACAACGGAAACCCACTGAAAAAGTTTTTTATATCAACTAATTTGGTATTATTTTTAGTAATAAGAATAAACAGATTAAGTTCCTCTGGTAAAAGAGAATAAAATTCTTTGATTTCTTCCTGAGATAATTGGGTCCATTTGAGTAATTCCTTGATAAAATCCGATTCCCCCTTTACTATGAAATCAGCACAAGAGGAAATTACATTTCTTTGTTTATTAAATACTAAAAGCTTTTTAAATTCCTTCACTTCTATCTCTGTCAGCTCTGCCCATTGAACAAATTCATCTGTTTGGTATAATTGACTTTGCGAAACAAACTCACTATAGAATTTAATCGTGTTCTCTTTAAATGCACATTGTCTTTTAAAATCTTTACATTCATCTCCGGAGAGAGTGCTCCATTTAACAAATATTTTAAGTATGCTTAAATCATCATTAACAAAAGAGTACTTCGTATTCCGGAGTGTTTCAAATGCGAAATCTTTTTTAAATTTTACGATTTCTATTTCTGATGAAAAAACCCACTGCAAAAGGAAATCAATGCTTTGAAAATCCCCTTTTAATATTGAGAAGATATAAAACTCTATAACGTATCTTACATCTGAAACTAAACTTACTTTAAAATCTTTAATTAAACTCGAAGACATACCCAATTCCAAACAGTTATCAATACACTTCATTCCTTTTAAATCGTAGAAAAATTTTTTATCTTCTCTCAAATCTAAAAAGAATATTTTCTGCCATTCTATTATCTCTTCGGCACAAACGGCCCAATTCAGAATATTTACATACTCTCTCAACTTACTACTGTCAAGAATTAAGTTCCATAAAACATCTTTTGCATGAAAATCATTAAATAATCCCTTTTTGAAACTTTCAATTCTTTCTTTCGGAACACCACATTCAATAAACAAATCGGCTATCCTTAGATCACAAGCTTCAAAGGCTATTTTACCAATCATATTCCCTTGAAAATTTATAATATCTGATTTCTCTTCCAAGGTAGCACTGGCAAAAATCAGTCGTATAATTTTTTCACCTTCAGTGGTAAATAAAGAATTAAAAAGTTCGTATATTACATATCGGAATGGTAAATCACCAAATTCTACGTGAAGGGAAAATTTTCCATAACTGTCACTTATTTCGGTTCTATAAATATCACTTTTACCCACACCTTCCCAACGAAAGAAAGCCCTTTTTAAAGATAATGGACTTTGAATCCAAAAAATTTTCATAATGTTATGATAATCACATAATTTACATGACGATTTATTCTTCATCAAATACACTATCCTGTTAAGCAACAAACAGAATCCAGTTTTAGGTAATACTTCCCAAAACTGATTGACTGTATCCAAAAACAAGTGTTGATAAGACCAACTTAATAAATGAAACAATACATAGTACAACATGTCTGGCTGAAAGAATACTTTTAAATGCTTTTTATTTAAACGGCGAAGCAAAAATATTACCATTTCAATACATGGATGAAAGAAAAACATATCAGGAATTGTACCACTTTGAAACCGTTCTAAACTGATTGCATTTTTTAGAATATACTTCAATTTACTTCTAGACAAAATCACAGCCTTTTCTTTTTCTAACTTATTTAGCTCTTCAAAGCAGTTTTTAAATGGCACATCATTACACATTTTAAATTCCATCTCATTCTCTAAATATTTCTTAAATTTGTATAATGAAAAAGTCTCACTTTCTTCCATAGTAAGTTTGAGTTCTCCTAACAAAAAGCGAGACCATAACTTAACCACATGATGGACCCAAGATGAACCTAAACCCTTATTTTTATATACTTCAAAAAACCCGTCTATATTGTCAATTCTTGGTTTCATGTCTTCTGGTAGTTGCTCCCACAAAGCAGGAATGACATCAGAAAAACAGTAATAACAAGCTATACAATATCTAATGAAAGAGCTTATTTCAGTGTCCTTTAAAATCTCTCTCGCAGCCTTTTCTTTATTAATCAATCCTTTGAGGTAAAAAAAAGAACTTGTGAGGATTGACAACTGATAATTAATAGGGGCAATCAAAGTCTGTCCTTTATGAGAATTTTTGACCCGATTTTATAAATTGGCGACAGGCAAAAAAATAACTACAGATGTTGGTATTTTCTCTCTCAACCCAAAAGGCAATTTCTTTAATGTATTCAATACTTTTTCCTCCACAGTTTCCAACCAAAAGTTTTCAACACTCAAAAGATTTTTATAACGATCAGGAACTGGCAGTTCTATAATTTCCTCTTCAACTCTTTTTTTGTTTGCAATCGAGTATGGCCACTTGAATTTCCCAGAGCATTCCAAACGAGAAACCATTCCTGAAAAAAAAAAAAAAATTATATTATATATATATATATATATATTATATTATAGCTATAATATATATATTATATATTATATATATATATATATATATATATAAATATATATAAGATATAATATCTGATATTATAAAATAATTTTAATTTAAAAAATTGCAAATCGCAATTTATTATTTAGATATTAAACAAAGAACATAAGTGGAAGGTAAAGAATTACCTGCCTTCTCCGGAATTGAACCACCACGTGTGAAATGAGGAACAATATGTTCCGATGCTTTGATGACTTCTTTTTCCTTCATTCCAAAAAAACCCTTGGGCTATAATTCAATTTTAAAGCAATGATGTTCCTGTGGCACTCCTCTTTCTTTACCTTCCACATTTATGCCTAATAGCGTAATTTCCTCCAGAGATATGATTTCAGCTCTCTTTCAACTTAATACCCGCTTAGTGATTGAAGAACGAGGGATAGGAAGGATTGGACCCCTGGTGCATGTCGCCTTGAGAGAACCGATGCTTAAAAACTGTCTTGAAACTCAACTTTTTTGGGTGTAGAGAATACTCAAGCTCGTTAAACGCGAGCATCCATTGTCCATCATTTGGCACCACACCGGTGGTTCCAATCCCGATAAAGGCATTTATTCTTTACCTTCAACTTATTTTCTTGTAATATATATATATATATATATATAGATATATAATATATATATATATATATAATTATTATAATATATATAATATTATATAATATATATATATATATATATAATAATATATTGGTGATGGGACGATTAATCGCAATTGGCAAAATCAGCATATTTTTTCTTAAATTTCGTCATCAGTGATACTTTTTTGTTTTTGTATTAGACAAATTAAAAGCTTCGAGATAATCTCGTAAGCTTATAAGTTCATATTTTAAATATTATAATATATATATATATAAATATATATATAATATATATATATATATATATATATATATATATTATATATATATATATATAATATATATATATATATATATACCACATTTTATGCTTATTTTATGTATGACATTCCAGTGCCTAATGGTTCGCATTTCTGTTCTGTGTTCATATCCACACATCCTCCAGGCAACATCTTAGAGACACCACCTTTTATCCACATATCATATACACATACTATATATCCACACCCTCTTCTAGATAACATCTTACAGACATCCCTATCCTTATATCCCATGTGTGGGGACAAAAAATTGCCCACATCGTATGTCCTTGCGTGTCGTAGAAGGCCGACGAAGGGACGGTGTAGTTGGTTGGCTGCATACCACCACTTATCTTTTGCCAAGAATGCTAATGCATGCATCGGAGGTCGTGATCGCCGTAAGCGGCCTTCTATCTTCAGTAAAAATGTACGAATCGTATGGGTACATGGAATGTCAGAGGAATAAATGTTGAGGAGAAGAGGATACCACAATTCACGGGCAGAGCCCTATTCAAGGAGGGGGTCTACTCTCAAAAGTTCACCCTCTAGCGCAAATATGCAGATTAGCCAGCAGGACGGCGCTTTGAAAGTGAAGGAGAGTTAAAATTCAGCAGGAAAATACAGAAGATGAGGAGGAGAATTCCACAGAAACAGGGGTGAGTGAAAGAAGGAAGCTCCAAGCGAACTAGCCTGGAGTTTCCAATATCAACACAAAACTTGTGTGCAGATATAACACCCCATGTGCTAAGAGGACGTCGTAAAGGTGGTGGTATGTGAGTGATAAATTCCCTCGAGCACTTGCCGCTGGGGTACCTTTAGAATAGAGATAAAGCACCAACATCGCGCCGCAAAGATAGAGGGTCAAATGAACTGGAAAGTTCACAGAACAGGTTTATAAGCCTTTTGCTTTTGACTCGACCCTGAACAAAAAGCTGGGTGAAACCAGAGCCCCCCCCCCCAGATATGAGAGCAGTACTCCATACAAGGGGCGGAAATGGGACCCTTGATATATGATGGGAGCAACTGAGAAAGGAAAAAAAAGTCTCGCAGTCAAACAAAAACTCCCAGTTTCTTTTAGGCCGCCCTAGCAACCTTGTGATGTAAGGTTTCCAGGACATTTTTTTTGTTATGTATAAGGCAAAGGAATGTTATATATTGTCCCAAACAGGGAGGACGAGAAAAAACCGTCAAAAGATAGGAAAGTTGGAAGGTTTTTTAGAAAGGGATTTGTAGAAGTGAGTTTTTAAAGAATTAAATTTCACAAGGTTTATACGACCCACCCGGAAATTCTATCCAGCTCAGGGAGATAGAATAGGAAAGATTAAGACGAAAGGCAATTCTAGAAGTAAAAGAGAGCAGAATTGAAATGAGTTGAAGAATGAAGGTCGAGTCATCGGTATACTGAGTGGATAGAGTACGATGTGAGGTGAGAAGATCATAATGAAAAGTAGGAAATAAAGTAGGAGATAAGACGGAAACCTCAGGAACACCACTATTGACAATTTAGAAGAACTCACCCCATCAACAACAGCCGATATTTAGCGATTTTGAAAGAAAGCTAGACATAATTTAAGCAAAATAGAATTAGGCAAACCCAACAGGAGGGAACTTCGGAGACCAGGACGCGTGCCATACTCAGTCAAATGACTTGTTTGGATAATTCAAGCGCCACCACGCAAGCCTCCCAGTAGTTCCTAAAAGCGGAAAAACCAACCATAAATCGGTTATATAGGAAAATATATCGCTAGTAGACCTCGAGCGCTTAAAGCCGTACTGGCGATCGGAAAGAAGGCAATGAGTTTCCAGATGATCTAAGAAGTGAGAGTTGAGAAGGGTTTCAAAGTATCTTAGATCCTTAGACAAGTGAGGCTAATAGTACGATAGTAGAAGATCCAGAGCGACATTCATTTTTCGGAATAGGCTTGAACATGTGCGACTTTCAACACTGAGGAAAGTGCTAAATAAGACGTAGAGAGTATGGATTGACGGAGCGGTGAATAGCACGGAAGCCACACTCCCGTCAAAACTCGGGAGAAATCCATACCGGGGCACCCGTCTCCTAACGTTCATAGATTTTCAGGGGCCCATGCACCCGATCAAATGTAATCACAGGCAAAGACATAAGACACCTGAGAGGAGAAGGAGGAAGAAAAGGAATGCCAGAATCGTCCAGATTGAGTTAGAGAAAATAGGAGGCCAAAGAGATTGCTTTTCAATTGGACAATTAGCAACAGAACCTCAGATCGAATTAAAGGAGGAAAGGCAGATTGAAAGGAAGTTTCAGAGAGTTTTGGCATAAGAGCCAGAAAGATGTCAGTAGGAAGAACCAAGAGGTTACGCACTTTCGTTTGATTTAACGCTTTGCTCGTCGAAGAGTATCCTAGCAACGATTTCTAGCCGAATGAAAATTAGCGAGTGTAGGAAAACGAGTATTTCATTTTTCCACCCCCGCTACGCATTGTCTCTAGCCTGACGATGCCAGGAAGAACCAAGCACGATTGAACATGGATAATAGGAAAAAAAATATTTGGATCGTGAGGGAAAAACCTGCTGATGTTTTATGAGATTAGAAAAATATCACTTATTTAATTAAATTTTTATATATCCATCTCATTATTTCCTTACTGAAGTAGCCGAAATTTGCTATCAGTCTGCAAACTTAGGAACCTTCATTTTAAGTCCCTGATCTAAGCATTTTATTACACATAGAGGAACGCCACTCACCCAAGAATCGTACGGACCCATCAAACATGTCTCCTCACATCCATTAATAATACTTTTCATTTATCATTTCATTAACGTAAATTTTTATTAGTCATATTATTATTATTATTATTATCATGTTTTTCTAAGCCCATATTTTACCTTTTTGGGGGATTTTTCGGGATTGCATGGCCCTGAAATCTATTGAACGTTAAGAAACGGTTGGCGCGGATGGCATTTCTCCGAGCTTTTGAGGGGAGTGTCTTCCGTGCTATCACGCTTCCCGTTCAACTTTACTCTCTACGTCTTAATATAGCACTTTCCCCTCAGTGTTGAAAGCTCGCACAAATGTTCAACTATTCCGAAAAAATGGAAGCCGCTCTGATCCTTTCTAACATATCGCCCTATATGCTTCACTTGTCTAATTCTAAGATCTTGAAACCTTCTCAACTCTCACTTCTTAGATCATCCTGAAACTCACTCCGATCGCCAGTCCGATTCGCCAGTACGGCTTTTAAGCGCTCGAGGTCTACAAGCGAATACTTTCTAATAACCGATTATGGGTTGGTTATCCGTTTTTAGAACTGAACGGGAGGCTTGCTGGGTGGCACTTTAGCATATCCAAAGCATTTTGACCGAGTATGGCATGAGTCACTGCTCTCCAAGTTCCCTCCTTGGGTTTCCTCTTTCTCTTTTGCTTACATTTGTCTAGCTTTCTTTCAAATCGCTTAAAATCGGCTGTGTTGCTGATGGGGCGACGTCTTCTAAATTATCAATGGTGTTCCTGAGGGTTCTATCTTATCTCCTACTTTTCATTAATGATCTTCTCACTGCACATCTAACTGCTGATTCTATGCGAATCTGGTCGAGATTCCCTGTGGGGTAGACGTAATCTTATTGAAAATTCAATCTTTAAAAATTTAAACTTTTTCATTATCTCCTTACTAAAACACCTCCCAACTATCCTATACCCTTCGACGGCTCTAATGTCTCACCTTTTAGCAACATACATCTTGAACTAAACATAAATAGTAATTGTCTTGAGACCTCAATCACATCGGTTGCAAAAATGGCCTCAAAGACGCTGGGAATTCTGATCAGATTCTGAATTTTTACCTGCTCCAGTTACTCCAGTTATATAGGGTCTTATTCACCCTTGTATGAATTATTATTTTCACATTTGGGTGGACCCCATTCCACCCATCTTTGGAAGGCATTGAGCTAAGGCTAAGAGACTTAAACTTTCTACTCCTGACACTTCTCTGCCGATGTGAAATTTGAACTATATCTTTTTCTAAGTATTACAATGGCAAGTGCTCGAGAGATTGACCTCTCACATTCCTCCTCCACTACGTCCCCCTCGTAACACAAGAGGTGCTTTACTCTCACATGAATATTGTCTTAATATTGGAGACTTCAAGGATTAATCATTGTGGTGCCTCCTTCTTTCCAGCTGCATCTATTTTATGGAACTCCTTGCCTTCATCTATTTTTCCTGCAGTATTCAATTTTCCTCTCTTTAAGTCCCGCGTCTGCGCCCACCTGAGGGAACTGCGTTAGGCAAGGGCCTGGATGTGTTTACTTTCCTTTTGCTTTGCCCCCCTCCTTTTGAGAAGGGCCCTGCCCGTGAATGGTGGCATTATATATATATATATATATATAATATATATATTGCTATATATATATATATTATATATATAATATATATATATATATATTATATTATATATATATATATATATATATAGTGGCCGTTACATTAAAAAAAAAAAAAATTCAGTTTTTTGCCTATAACTATTAAACTACTTTAAATATCAGACTTTTATAATAATTTCTTATAATGGCTAGGCCTAGGATATATATATATATCCCAGGAAAAATTATTTGTTTTGATTTAATACTTTTATAGTTATTTAGATAAAAAAAAACATGGTTTACAAAAAAAAAAAAACCAATGTAACGAAATAAAACCCACTTCTAAAAACACTTCTTAGAGTGACAATATGTCATCATATGTTAGTTAAATCTTTTTTAAGCAAATTTTATGATAAAAATAGTAAAAAAAAAAGTAAAATTTAATATGAAATTAAGATAAAAATAAAATTTTTTATTTACCGTAAATTGTATTCTGATTTTGTGATGATGTAACTGGTGTGATGAATCAGGAAATTTGCTGTGCTGAATAACCCCCTCCCTCCCGAAACTCCTTGAATAGATTTGCATCTTATACCCCCTCATTGAATAGGTTTAAACCCCCCTACACCCACTCCTTGAATATGACGAAGGGTAAGCCGGCCATGTAAAACGCGTGTTGATGCGTTCTAAAACCTCAAAGGTTGAAACTACCCACTCGGCAATAGCGAGAATCGACTCTGCATACCTCAAAACATACTAGCCAACACCAAGCTTGGCTCTGTAGCTCCAAGAAATAAAAAAAAAGTTGCATAGTGCCATTAGAAAAGGGGTAGGAGGTACTATCTGATTACTAAACCATTGGTAAGAAGTGATTAGATGCATCATAAACCACGGGAAACGATTCAGCAGTATCGATATATATAACTAATTCTGATACCTATATTTGGGATGATTCAGTGAATACGAATGTATTACCATTGCTAGAGGCATTAAAAAGGGGGCGGGCGGTACCTAAACCATGTCAGTGTGCACAATGCCGTTATAAAACCATGGCAATCAAAACTCCCTATACCTTAAACATAGGGTTAGACACCTGACTCGGAATTCTAGATGTAGGATTATGCCATCTAGAAGTGCAAGAAAATATACATGTGGCGGCATCGCTGTGACGTCACTTCAGCACAAACGAGAATGTGATTGAATACTATTATATATATATAATATATATATATAATATATATAATATATATTATATATAATATATATATAGTATAATATATTATATATATATAATATATATATATATAGTATATATATATATATATATATATACAAAATATAAAAATATACATGTTTTTTTTTTTACAGTGGGTTTGACAGGAATCTAAAAAACAAACCATACAGCATGGAATCGGTAAATTTTGATGGATCGGAATAACATTATTTTCAATATTTGGAATTGGGATCTTTCGTTACAAGTGGTTTTTTTTTAGAGCTCAACTCAAGGGTCGGGGGGGGGCTGCAGAAAATTTTCATGAAATTTGGTGTGGAATGAGATCAAGGATGGGGGCCAACAGGAATGAATCAAATATCATACTAATTATAAAATTTGCTTAATGCAGTGCAATGCTGTAAAACCCAAAGCCTCGAACCAACCGCTTGTATCGAAATTTCTGAAATTTTCAAAAATGATAAAAAATTCCCAAAATTCAAAAAATCGACTTCGAACCATTATAACAATTTTTTCACTCATAGTAAGATGCGATTAATAGGTGCACCAAATTTTTCGCTCTAAGACTTCATATTTACCGAGATACAGGAATGGGTTTTTTGTGTAACAAAACGAGGTGTTTTTTTTTTTATGTAATAGGCACTATCAGAGGTGGGCGTTCCGCAATTTAAGTCCGCAATTCGCAATTGCGCGACCACCAAAAAAAATTGCGGAATTGATTGCAGATAATTTAAAAAAGTTGCGGAATTGCAGTTCAGCGGAATGCCTAAAATCATCCGCCAATTGCGGAATTCGGGAATCGCAATTCCCAATTTAGAGGACTACAAGCCCTAAGGTTTATTTGTTTTCAATCCTTAAATTTTAAAAAACATATGTACATATTATGTCATGTATTAGTCTTAGAATATTACAAAATAATTGGCAATAGAAATTAAAGTTCATTTAATTTTGGGACCATTTGGTTATATATATATATATATATTATTATATTATATATATATTATATATATATATATATATATATATATATATTATATATATATATATATATATAATATAAATATAAGGATCAAGAGCGGAGGCAGCGAGATTGGTGATTGATTGCGATTTAGGAAGTCTGTGTAATTAAAGCGTTTATGGAGGTTATATTTCCGAGGGAGAGAGCGGGAATAGTACCCTTGTATAAGGTAAGGGAGAAAAGGGGACTGTAGAAATTATAGGGGATAAGCTTTCATTGAGTGTTGTTAGGGAAGATATATGTATATTTTGGTCGAAGAGTGGCGCTCGAGTGTCTGAGGGACTATTAGGGTGAAGAAAAAGGTGCGTTTAGGAGTGTAGAGAATGTGTGGATCAAAATTTTTACATTAAACAAATATGATTGAGAAAATGAGGGAGAAGAAGAATGAAATGTATTTAGGTTTTATGGTTCAACAGCGTATGATAGAGTTAATAGGAAAGCCTTATGGCAGTATTAGTGATTTATGGTGTTGGTGGCTTCTGAAAGGAATCAAAAGATGTATGACGATAGTGAGAAGCGTGTGTAAGAATAATTGGTGTCAATGGTGATTGGTTAGGATTAATAGCGGAGTGAGACAGGTTTGTGTTATGTCTCCTTGGTTATTCAATGTGTATATGGATGGGGTTATGAAGAATTCGAGGTGGGGATGCAGAAATGGTCGTTAGAATGATGGGAGAATGGAGAGGATGGAGGGTGCCCTACCTATTGTATGCGGATGATTGGTTCTGTGTGTGGCGAGTCTGAGAGAGTTTGAGAGGAGGATTGGTGGAGAGATTGGCAGGGTATTGTAAAAGGAGGGTTTGAAAGTGAACGTAGATTAGAGTAAGTTATGGTTGGTGAGTGAGGACAGTCCTCAGTGTGAAGTTATGCTTGATGGTGAGCAGATGGAGCAAGTGTCTGAGTTTAAATATTTAGGTATTTCTGATTGGACGAGAAGAACGGATGATGCAGAGTGGAGTAGGAAAATTGTGAATGGCAGGAAGGTGGCTGGTGCAATTTTATCGTTGGTGGATGTAAAGGGAACTAAGTCTTGAGTGCGCTAGAATCTTACATAGAGAGTATGTTGTTACCTGTGTATTGTATGGTAGTGAGACTATTGTCTGGAATAAAGAAGTATAGATCTAAGTTCAATGTGTTCAGATGGACAATTTTAGGCATGCTTAGCTTGTGAAGAAGAATTTAATAAAAAGGTGAGGGAAGAAACGTATTAGAGGGATGTTGTCGGTGTGAAGAAAGTGCGGTAAATGAGAGAATAATGAAAAGTATGTTGAGATGGTTTGTCATCATGTGGAAGGGATGAATGAAAGTCGTTGTAAAGCGGATGTATAGTGGAGAGTGTGTTGGAAAACGACCGGCTTGGGAGACCGAAGAGAAAGTGGATTATCGCGTGAACGAATTGTCTGAAGGAGAGAAATGTGAGTTTTGGCAGAGCGAGAATAAAGGTGCATGATAGGAGAGAATTGGCGGGTTTGTATGGGGGCATGGTTTGGCCCACCATGGGCCAGAGATGAACCCTTTACATGACGATCTTACCATAGTGAGGTCCGTCGCGGTTCCTATGATGCTCCTAGGGTGGATTTTCTGTCTGACGAGCTCTCACTAATTAATGTACAGAGGGGCGTTAAAGCTGGGCTTCTTTTTCCGACGTTTTTTCATGTTCTCCACTGCTTTTACTTTTCGATGCTATGTACAGCACCGTACCCCAATCTTGGGCAAAAGAAGATGAAGAAAGAAAGAAAATATATATATCATATATATATATATACTATATATATATATATATAATATAGTATATATATATATTATTATATATATATATACCCAATTATTTCCAGTATTATGGATAAATATTAAAGTAAGAAGCAATAAGGTAAGTAATAAAAGTAATGAAGAAAAAATTGCAAAAAATCTGAAAATCCTGTTATCACAAGTCATGAACTCATGTGATGTAATTAGTAAAACATTTAATTATTGCAGGTGGCCATTAAAAAAAACTCCGCACCAACCGTTTCAGTATCAGTGTGTGTTACGAGATCTGTATGTACGGTGCTGTATCCTGTAGCAAATAAAAAAGCTTAGATCTTATAAAACTTCGTGACTATTTTTAATGTCTCAAAACTCTATTCATCCAATGACTGCTACTAGGAAAAAACATGTCAAACGTTTAGCATCACATGCAGATAAGTTGGTGACAAAAATCTCTTTCAAGTAATAAAGCTACTGCTCCAGTCTGGCCGATGATGAAATCAGTGTTCCGACACTATCACAGTCAGTTGTTTGGCGAGCTGTTATAAGAATTAGCGAAGATGCGAAGCGTAAAATAAAATCTATTTTGCAAGAAGAGAAATTTTTCTGCCTTCGTTTTGACGGTAAGCGAATTGCAAACCACGAGTATCAAGTGGTAATCTTAGAGGATTAAAATTAGGTATAGTAAAATGTGAATGTTGATTATCACAGTATATTTTTAATGAAAAGTTTGGTGAATCAATTTGATGCATGGAAGAACTTGAAAATAATCGTATTTGACACAAACAGCAGTAAATACTGGACGAGTGAATAAGAATTATTAAAAAAATAAAAACTAAATGGTCAGATGAGGATTTGGTCAGCCACAGTACATTGGCTTCCAGCATCATTATTCTTGATAGAATCTTAAACAGGTGTGTTAGACTTCTTAATCCAATTTCTTCTACCAAAACCAACTCTCAACTATGAATTCGTGAACGAAGTGATACAACTATATCTTGCAGCAGTCCTACAAGCCAGAGACGGTGAAATGATAATATTCAAAGATACAGATTGCGAGATGAGTTTTTTAGATTTCTGTATTGAGTTATGTAGAGCATTCGGTTTCCTTAAAGAAAACTAGTGCGTACCCCGTAATTAAATGGAGAAAAATTACCGTCTCTTCACAATCAGATGGAACCTTCACGGCTTTATATGCTCTTATTTCGTACTTCCTCCTTATTAAATGGGAGAATTTCACTGGAAACACCGTGCGCTTTCATCGCTCAAATACATGGCAAGAAGCCTGGTTTTTCAAGCCCAATGTTAACTCACAATCTCCAGAAGATTGATGGATGAATTTTCGAATTTAAATAAGGACCAAATTTGCCCGATTGAAGTGCTTTGAAACTCATGGAATGTTGACAGATCGTTGTTAGATATCACCAACAGACCGAATATTGATCCGAACGAGGTGAAACTAAATGTAAAACTGTACCAGAAATGCAAAAAAGATAAATATTTGAATCTGAAGTTTATTGCAACTAATACATTTTGATTGTGCTGAATGTACTTAAGTTTCAGAATTTTCATGTCATTGGTAGATATTTTTTATGAATTGAACGAAATAATTGTTATTTTCTGTCATTATTGGTCATTATTAAAAGTGTCGTTGATTCTAATACAGGCTAAAAAAAATTTTTTTTTGGTCATAACTCTAATATATATACTATATATATTATAATATATATATATATATATAATATTATATATATATATATTATATATATATATATATATATATATATATATTATATATATATATATATATATATATATATAATATATATATATATAAATATATATATATATATATATATATATATATATATATATATATATTATATATAATATATATATTATAATTATATATATATATATATATATATATATATATATATATATATTATAAATATATATAATATATATTATATATATATATATATATCATATAATAAAATATATATCCTACAAACTTTCAGCGTGGAATTCAAGGGGAGGTTGGCACCTGTTTCGTGGACATAGACCTGCTGAGACAACAGCCCTCCGCCCTCATTTAAACTTCCATCTGAGTTCCTGAATGAGACTTTGAAGAAGAATCATTAGGAAGAGGTTATCAGTGAGGTTGCTTGATAAACGTGACTTCTTGGTCCGACCGACATACGATGGTGCCGCCCCAAGAGCAGGAGCAGTTGGGAAAACGACCCTCTTTCATTACTATGAAGGTGAATGACAAACAAGCCTCTGGCTCCCGACCACCATGAGGAGGACTTAAGAAGGCCTTTGAGATTTGAAACAAGCTGAAGGTGAAGAGGACCACACTTCCGTATACCTATTCCCTCAACAGCACAGAGAAGTCTGGTTGGACCTCTTTATCAAGTACAATACCCCTGTCCCCCCCCTTCCGCGGTTGTGGAGAAATTGTTCCAGTTTGGGCTCAATGTTCTCAGCTAAGAGGTCATCCCCATGACTGATGAGAATTTGAGAACTGGTGTATCTTGAATTGACAATATGCACCTCTTTGAATTTGAAGTGGCCTGTGCCAGATGAGTTAAAGCAAAGGAGGAGGAGGAAGAACAACAGCAATGACTAAACTAGTAATTACAATCTAGTCAGGTATATAATATATATATATCATATATATAATATTATATATTATATATATAGTATCATATAAGTATATATATATATTAATATATATATATATATAAATATATATATATATATAATATAATATATATTATATATATATGTGTATATATATATACCCTAACATAATTGTCGTTACTAATTAGTCAATGTTTTTTCACATTCCTCTCCTCCTCCTCCTCCTTCACTACCAACCCATTGGGCACAGCCCAAGAAGCACGATCTACTGGAGAGCTTCTGGTGTGAGAATCCGAGGTTTTGAGGCTCCTTAGCACAATGGAGAAGAACGATGCTAGTTCTACTACAAGACGAAATCCTAAACTGAGAGTGTTTAACTCGGAGGACTGGCAAGACCATTGCCCCGAGAAATGGTTCTCTTAGAGTGTTTCTAGGGTTAAGAATTCGGACCCCACGAAGAGGAAGATGCTGAATCAACTGAAAGGCGAAAACCCTTTCTGGATTTATATATATCTATAATATATAATATATAATAATATTATATATTATATATATAATATATAATAGAATATATATATATTCACTATATGCTAATATTTATATATATATATATAATATATATATATTGAAGAAGCTTCAAAGAAAGATGTTTGGAATAATAAAAGGAGTAAAGAAAGAAATATAAAAGCTGCATACGTAGGAGGGAAAAAAGAGGAAATTAACCAGTTTGGCTAAGTAGGAATCAATGGACTTACAAGGGGAATATGAAGCCTCTTCTGGAAGGAAGGCGCGAAAGTAAGAATGAAATAAGAGGAACGATGCTCAGAATAAATGAATAGGATGTGCTTTCGTAATGATGACATGGATGGGAGGGGATGTCTAAGGAACACTTCGAAAAATCTGGAATAAACAATTGTATTAATGAAGAAAGTGATAGTAATGTGTGTGGTTGATGGCAGGAAGGAGAATGATATTTTGGGATTGAGGGTCATCAATAAGGAGGAGGTAATGAGTAGAGTGAGAAGTTAAAGAAATGGTAAATCTGCAGGTTATAGATGAAAAATGCTGTGAAATGAGCAGAACGAGTTGAAAATGGTGATTGAATGGAATTTTGGAAATTGTGCATACATCCTCGAGAAGCGTTTTGGAGGGATTAATACGTTACACACAGCAGAACATGGGATTGGAGAGCAGCAATAGTACCTTATATAAGAGATAAGGGTAAAACTGTAGGAATTATAAAGGAATTAGTTTATGAGTGTTGTAGGGAAGATATTATGCTTATTTTCGTCGGAAAGAGTGCGGTGCGAGTGAGAATGACTGATTGCGTAAAGAACACAGGTGCGTTTAGAATTGGTAGAGGATGTGTTGTAAAAAAAAATATTTACATATAAAACAATATGATTGAGAAAATGAGGAGAAGAAGAATAAATTGTATTTAGTTTATGGATTTGCAACAGGCAGTATGATAGATTAAATAAGGTAAGCTCACCTCACACCTCTATGGCAGGTTTTAAGTTATATGTCAGTTCACTTACAGTATAATATCTTTATAACACTAACCAACAGAACAACATCACACTTCCACCGCAACACGAACAACACAACACAAGGCTGACCCACTACAGCAGCGCAGACACACCGTATCACACACAATGGATCCAATCAATGTATTAGTACTCACCCCCGCCCAAGACCTTAACCAACAAAGCAGTCGCTACTCACATCGATCTCTCAAACCAGGAATACAAACAGAATCACACTTTAAGATATATATATATGAGACCTACCGTACAACATACATAGCGTAACACACCTCAGCCACAAGCACTCCTAACCAACAAAGCAGAATAGACAGACAGAAAATGAATAGATGCATATATGCTACAGCTAGACGTCGGCACAGAAACACACAGGGGACAAAGAGGTATTCCATCCATCCAGAACAGCTAAGCAAACAGTGTTCACTAACTATACGTACAACACACGCACCACCAGAAAACGCCCCCAACACAGCCAGATTTACACTATGCTCTCCTTCCCAGTTATTAAATTTGTTATATGGATTGGGTTATGAAAATATTAGAGAAGTGTGGGTGGCAGGAGATGGTATTAGAATTATGAAAAGGAAAGAGTGGAAATGTCCTACCTATATAATGCGGATGATTTGCATCTGTGTGGTGATATCTGAAAAGAGTTAAAGAGGATTGATGGAGAATCTTGATTAGATGTCTTAGTAAGTGATGTGGATGGATAGATAAAAGAGGGAGTGTATGGTTTTGTGAGTTGAGGACAGTCCTCGTGGGAAGTTATGTTAGATGGGGAGCAACTGAAACAAGTGTCTTGAGTTTTAAATATTTAGGATATGTTGGATGATAACGGAACAGATGATGCAGGTGTAGTAGGAAACTTGTGAATTGCTAGGAAGGTGGCTGTTGCTAATTAAATGTTGGTGGATTGTAAATGCCTAAGTCTTGAGTGAACTACGGTCTTACAGTGAAGGTATGTTGTACCCATATTAATGTTATAGTGGAATATGTCTGAATAGAGGTGTGACTCTGAAGTAAAATGTATTATGGACAATCTTTTAGGCGAGCGTGTTAGGTTGTGAGAAAATTAATAAAATGAGAATGAACGTATTATAGAATTGTGTTGTGTGAAGAAAGGGATAAATGAAAGAATAAGAAAGTACGCTGAAGTGGCTTGGTCATGTGGAAGAGATGGATACAATAGTTGGTTTAAAGGATGTTACAGTGGTGTTGTTGGAATCGACCGGCTGGAAGACCGAACAAAAAGTTGACTGAGTCAGAACAGGAATGCCTGGAGGAGAAAAATGTAAGTTTGGAAGAGCGAGAAGAAAAAGGTTTGCATTAAAGGAAGTAAAGACGATTTTTAAAATAGTATGGTGTGGCCCACCTATCTTCTTCTTG
>JABUQX010040390.1:0-17500 GCA_015478945.1 Trachelipus rathkii
AGTTGATTGACCATGTGCCGTTTTGAAATGTTCAAAGATTTGCTGGGACTGTAGCGATGTTGATATGCCCTGTCCGACAATCGATTCGTCGTGTAACCAATAATGTCGACGTACAGTCTGAATCCAGGGCAGTTAATTGGTACACAACGTGATGGTTGTCGTCGGTAAAGCATCTCTTGGTGCTAAAGGAAGATGACAGTTGTTTTGGATTATGGTATAGTCTGACTTTTATTTTTTGAGGTGTCTTTAGTTTTGAGGTGAAGTTCAAAATATTACAAAGGCACTTCTCTTCTTTATTGGAAGTCTATAACATTAGAAGTTTTGAAGAAGAAAATATCGAATTTTCCTGATTATTTTTACTTTCTTTATTAAATAATTTTGTAATGATTTTATTAATTAAATTTCAACTGAATATTGTGGATGATCACAGTTAATTAAATTTTACTAATGCGGGCAAATTTCTTCATCAAAAGTTTTCAAGTTGAACATAGGTTTATGCTCTGTAAACTAAATTTTTTTACGATAGATTCTTTGTAAAAATAGTCGGTGAATAGGATCCATAGTTTATATACAGACCATTATCAGTGGGTTTGACATGAATGCCTGTAGATATTGAGCCGTCAGAATTAAAATTGATTTTAATGTCTAAAAAACAGATAGCATTATTAACCTAAGTTTCGTATGTAAATTTTAAGCATGACAACCCTTGAATTCTATTGATGAACTGATGTATATGATCTATGTTCCTAAAGATAGTGAGGGTGTCGTCGACATATCTTATGTAAAATACGGGGTTAAAGTTTTTTGTTTCACGAAGGATTTTGTTTTCCAGATTGGACATATAGAAGTCTGCAAATGTAGGTCCAAGTGGTGAGCCCATCGACACTCCAATCATTTTGTAGATATATGTTTTCCTTTAAATTTAAACGGTGTTGGGTTCAACAAATTAATAAAAGGTTCTCATATGTGTCTGAATATTTCCTGGTGGGGGTAGGTTATTTTGAGTGATATATTCGTTAATTATTATGTCAATCGTTTCAAGAAACTGGTACAATTTGTGAACAAAGACTTCTAACATCAAGAGAGGCAAAATATTAGTGTCTTACCAGTTTTAAGTTTGATAATTTGCATAACGTTTTCATTATTTGATTTAACTATGAAAGACGTTATTAAGATATAGTCGGATAATGCTGTTCAGATATTGGGCAATTTCATGTAACCGTTCCGCAAATAGATATTACAGGTCTTAAAGGTAGATTTGGATTTTCTGAGTTTTTGTGTATTTTAGGCAACCCATATATATGTCCTAAATTATATAAATCCAGTTCTTTTAATTTTGTCAGAAATTCTTTTGTTTTTTATTTCAATAAGCGATTCTGTTAATGTTATTTTTAGTTGTATTGTTAGTTTTTTATCCAGAAACGTTATCTTAAATTTGTTGTATCATTAAGCGTAGTGTGAATTTCTTTTCATAATCAGATTTGTTCATTATAACTACTCCACCACCTTTATCTGGGCGTTTGATAACTAACTGTACCATTATTATTTTTAAGGCTAGAAATTGCTGTCTTATCATCTTTGGTGAGGTTATCATAATTGTGGTCTTTAAGAAATGAAAAAAAAATGTTTCAAGTTTAGCTTTGAGATGATCATAATTGTTAACTGTAATAGTCTTAAAAAAATTGATCTTTTTGTACAATGTCATTGAATAGTTTCTCGACTTCGATAGATTTCTCTAATTTACTACACTTTGTTTTCAGTCCAAAATTGAGACCATTGTTAAGAATGGATTTTTCATTTGTGTTTAGTTCATAATTTGATAAGTTAATAATAAAAGATTTGTCTTCTTTAAGGAGAAACTCATTACCATAGAGTTTCTGTAATTTCTAGATGTGTTTGAATCTGATATCCTTATTGAGATCATTAAGTTATCTAGTGAGGAACATTATTAGAGAGTAAAAATAAAAATTTCCAGTTGATTTCTTGAGATCAATTAGACAACGTCCTGTTTCAATTTTTAGATTATAATTTTTCAATTCTAGTTCTTTAATTTCATTTAAAAGTAGTTTGAGTTTGAAATCTTTTGTTAATTCACTATTCTGAAGTTCTCTATTATAAAGTCTTATATTGAGAAAGTTTGGAAACAGCTGATTAACTTTGCAATAATTTAGGAATTCAATATCAGCCTTTGATTTTATAAAAGTTTTTGATTTTATTTCCAAGTTTCTAAATAGTTATTTCTGTACACAGTTTAAATTTTTCTTAAAATAATCTTTGAAAACAATTTACATGAAGAAGAAGAGATATATTTATTTACCATTTCCCGACGCCGGTTTCGTCTCTAAACTTGAGACATCTTCAGAGGATTAATTCTTGTGAGCGAATGAGTCTTAAATTAATATATAATAATTAAATCAAATGATATTTAGTCTAACAGATAATACATTAAATTTTATGTTAATGTCTGGTCATTAAGCGTGGTTTGAATTTTAGTTTCTGGACTTCACATGATCCGTAAAATTTTGTGAAGTGTTTAGAAATATTGGTAATAGTTGATTGACATGTGCCGTTTTGAAATGTTCAAAGATTTTGCTGGGACTGTAGCGATGTTGATATGCCCTGTCCGACAATCGATTCGTCGTGTAACCAATATATGTCGACGTACAGTCTGACTCAGGCAGTTAAATTGTACACAACGTGATGGTTTGTTCGGTTCAAAGCCTCTTTGGTGCGTAAAGTAAGAATGACAGTTGTTTGGATTTATGGTATAGTCCGACTTTAATTTTGAGGTGTCTTTAGTTTTGAGGTGAGAGTTCAAAATATTACGAAGGCACTTCTCTTCTTTATTGAAGTCTATAGCATTAGAAGTTTTGAAGAAGAAATTTATCGAATTTTCCTGATTATTTTTACTTTCTTTATTAAATAATTTTGTAATGGTTTTATTAATTAAATTTTCAACTGAATATTGTGGATGATCACAGTTAATTAAATTATCATGTGAAGTCCAGAAACTTAAAATTGCGGAGGCCTCTACATCCAAACACGCAAGACCAGAACATTAACCATAACATTTAATGTATTACATCTGTTAGATCCTAAATATCATTTGATTTAATTATATATATTAATTAAGACTCATTCGCTCAACAAGAATTAATTCCATCTGAAGATGTCTCAAGTTTACGAGACGAAACGCGTCGGGAAATGTAAATAAATTATTCTTCTTCTCATGTAAATTGTTTTCAAAGATTATTTTAAGCAAAATTAAACCTATGTATCATGAAATAACTATTTAGAAACTTAGAAATAAAATCAAAAACTTTTATAAATCAAAGGCTGATATTGAATTCCTAAATTATTGCAAAGTTAATCAGCTGTTTCCAAACTTTCTCAATATAAGACTTTATAATAGAGAACTTCAGAATAGTGAATTAACAAAAGATTTCAAACTCAAACTACTTTTAAATGAAATTAAAGAACTAGAAATGAAAAATTATAATCTAAAAATTGAAACAGGACGTTGTCTAATTGATCTCAAGAAATCAACTGGAAATTTTTATTTTTACTCTCTAATAATGTTCCTCACTAGATAACTTTATGATCTCAATAAGGATATCAGATTCAAACACATCTAGAAATTACAGAAACTCTATGGTAATGAGTTTCTCCTTAAAGAAGACAAATCTTTTATTATTAACTTATCAAATTATGAACTAAACACAAATGAAACATCCATTCTTAACAATGGTCTCAATTTTGGACTGAAAACAAAGTGTAGTAAATTAGAGAAATCTATCGAAGTCGAGAAACTATTCAATGACGTTGTACAAAAAGATAAATTTTTTAAGACTATTACAGTTAACAATTATGATCATCTTAAAGCTAAACTTAAAACATTTTCTTTTTCGTTTCTTAAAGACCACAATTTTGGACTGAAAACAAAGTATAGTAAATTGGAGAAATCTATCTTAAAAATAATAATGACATAGTTATCAAACGCCCAGATAAAGGTGGTGGAGTAGTTATAATGAACAAATCTGATTATGAAAAGAAAATTCAAACTACGCTTAATGATACAACCAAATTTAAAATAACTTCTGATAAAACTATCAATACAACTAAAAATAACATTAATAGAATCGCTTATGAAATAAAAAACAAAAGAATTCTGAAAATTAAAAGACTGGATTTATAATTTAAGGACATATATATGGCCTTGCCTAAAATACACAAAAACTCAGAAAATCCACCTTTGAGACCTGTAATATCTATGTGCGGAAAGGTTACACACGAAATTGCCCAATGTCTGAACAGCATTATCCGACCATATCTTAATAACTCTTTCATAGTTAAATCAAATAATGAAACGTTATGCAAATTATCAAACTTAAAACTTGAAGACACTAATATATTTGCCTCTCTTGATGTAGAGTCTTTGTTCACAAATGTACCAGTTCTTGAAACGATTGACATAATAATTAACAGAGTATATCACTCAAATAACATAAAAAACACCCGTTTATATTTAATGAAAACATATGAGGAACCTTTTATTAATTTGTTGTACCCAAACACCGTTTAAATTAAAGGAAAACATATATCTACAAACTGATGGAGTGTCGATGGGCTCACCCTTGGACCTACATTTGCAGACTTCTATATGTCAATCTGGAAAAGCAAAATCCTTCGTGAAACAAACAACTTTAGCCCCGATTTTACAATAAGAATATGTCGAGACACCCTCACTATCTTTAGGAACATAGATCATATACATCAGTTCATCATTAGAATTCAAGAGTTGTCATGCTTAAAATTTACATACGAAACTTAGGTTAATAATGCTATCTGTTTTTTTAGACATTAAAATCAATATTAATTCTGACGGCTCAATATCTACAGGCATTCATGTCAAACCCACTGATAATGGTCTGTATATGAACTATGGATCCTATTCACTGACTATTTACAAAGAATCTATCGTAAAAACTTTAGTTTACAGAGCATACAACCTATGTTCAACTTGGAAAACCTTTTGATGAAGAAATTTGCCGCATTCAGTAAGAATTTAATTAACTGTGATTATTACAATATTCAGATGGAAATAAATTAACAAAACCATTAGAAAAGAATTAAATAAACAAAGTAAAAATAATCAGGAAAAATTCGATAAATTTCTTCTTTAAAACTTCTAATGTTTTAGACTTTCATAAAGAGAGAAGTGCCTTCGTAATAATTTTGAACTCTCACCTCAAAATTAAAGACACCTCAAAATTAAAGCCAGACTATACCATAAATCCAAACAACTGTCACTTCCTTTAGCACAAGAGATTCTTTGACCGACAAACATCACGTTGTGTACCAATTTAACTGCCGACTGAGTAGACTGTAAGTCGACATATATTTGTTACACGACGAATCGATTGTCGGACAGGGCATATCAACATCGCAACAGTCCCAGCAATCTTTTGAACATTTCAAAACGGCACATGGTCCATCAACAATTAGCAATATTTCTAACACTTCACAATATTATACCGGATCACGTGAAGTCCAGAAACTTAAATTGCTGAGGCCTTCTACATCAAAACACGCAGACCAGAAAATTTAAACAAAAAAATTTAAAATGTATTTCTGTTAGACTAATATCATTTGATTTAATTTAATATATATTAATTTAATATATCTCGTTCGCTCACAAGAATTAATCCTCTGAAGAATGTCTCAAGTTTAGAGACGAAACGCGTCGGCACTCGAACATAATATATCTTCTTCTTTTCATGTAAATTGTTTTCAAAGATTATTTTAAGAAAATTAAACTATGTACAGAAATAACTATTTAGAAACTTGGAAATAAAATCAAAAACTTTTATAAAATCAAAGGCTGATATTGAATTCCTATATATTATTATTATTATTATTATTATTATTATTATTATTATTATTATTATTATTATTATTAGTAATTAATTATTATTTATTTATTATTATTATTATTATTATTATTATTATTATTATTATTATTATTATTATTATTATTATTATTATTATTATTATTATTATTATTATTATAAATTAATATTATTATTAATGATTATTATTATTAATTATTAATTATTATTATTATTATTATTATTATTATTATTATTATTATTATTATTATTATTATTATTATTCGAAACACCAGACACTCCTGGGGGCCAAATATATTATTAAATAACTTTCATTTCAAAATATATCTTTAAACATTTAAGAGAAAAGGTGATTTAAAAAGATTTCTTACAGAGCTGCGGAGTTAGTAAAATTTGTTGCCTGCTCTAACACCGGCTCCAGCTCATTCATTTTTAAACACCCGCCTGCGACTTCGACTCAGGCTCCATCATATTAAAATTTACCGGCAACGGCTCCGGCTCCATCATTTTAAAATACGCGATTCGGGTTTCTAACTCATTTATATTTTAGTAAATAAATATTTTTTGATCCGGTTCCTCAAAAAAAATGTTCGGCTCCGAGTCAGGCTCTGGCTTCAGCAAAAACCTTGGAGCTCCGCGGTTTCAGATACAAATTAAAACCTTGTGACTCCCGGCTCTGTTTTCAGTGCCTCAACCCTGGTTTCTACTAACTCACATTCGCTTTTTTCCCCTTACAGATTTCATACCAATACGAATTGTTGATCTTCAGACCGCTTTCTACGCTCTCATTCTAGGCATTACATTCGCCTCAATGACATTTTTGGGGGAAATTCTTTGGGAAAGAAAGTAGAAATCAAAGTTTGGATATTTCTCACTGAAATCAAGGAAAAATTAAGGCAAAGGATTCCTTAATTGTCATCCAAAACAATGGGAGCACAATGGAAAAAAACGGCTCCCCGTTGTAAAGTTAATGAAGGGAAGGTACCAGTAGTGTCATTTTATCTGAAAAATTATGTAGTTCAGTAATTTTCATGTTAAAACACTCACAGGTGTTGCATATGACGTTGGTGACGTTATCCAAGATGGCCGCCAAATGCAATATAAACAAACTGCCTTATCTAGGTCGCTATCTAACCGATTTTATTTTATTCCTTTAACTTATTGTAGATAAAATTAACGTCCTCAGCAAGTATTGCGTAATACCAATATTTTGATTAATACTTGCATTGAAGGTAAAAAGGTATCTAAAAAATTTTTATGTCAAAATTACTTTAATTACATTATAAGAAAACATAATCCAAATTACATTACTTTACATTACTTTAGAAATGATGTTTTAAAAATTCAAGTTTTATATGCAAAAAAAAAATCAGGCGAATACAAATTATCACAAGTTGAGATGTCGACATTGAAACTATACACTTTTGTACAAGGCATATTGTTTACTAAACATATGCAAGGTTGTGAACATTGGTTCTTCACATATGAACATTTAGTTATTCTCAGAAGGGACTCCGGGGCACATGATTCGTTACACATAATAGGGGTAAGCTCTCCCTCTTCCACACACTAGCCGTGTTCAACTGGATTAGGGATGGCCGGATTTGGTTCGTCATCTTTTGACCACACAAGTACTTAAAAACTAGCTCTCTTAAGTGTATATATAAGGGAGCCCCTAATGGGAGGCAGCATATCTCCAAGGGTTGCTTATCCGTGAAAAATGACCAACATAATTCTGCAATGATATTGTTGAGGTGTGTTCCTTATAAACCCGGGAAATAAATGCTTCCAGATGATACACAATATCATACTGACTCACTGGTACCAAGCTTCTGCAATGCAATAAGTTCTTCACTCGCTAAAATAAATGATTTCCAATATGATAACTTTCCCTTCCCAAACAAACTTCCGGCGGAGTCACAACTTGATAATGTGTGAAATCCTGGCAATGCTGAAGCTTTTAGTGCTCCGAGTGATACAAATATGTTTTGTACTGATATTGCCTTGCCTGATGTTGGCACAGAGAATGTGTGGTCCGGAAGTCTTGGATAGCATCTCACTAACAAAATTAAAATATATGGGTATGCGGTCAGATTTTTGTTTCGGCTTCTCCTTGAAACTTCTTTAAACAATCCAAAGAGCAATGCGTCGCAGAAACTTCCGTACGCCACGAAACAACACATTTCTTTGCTGTTCTTTGACATGACAGCATTTTGTGTGCAAAGTAGGTGGTTAATTCATCTTTGGTACAAGTGTGTGACAATAGTTTTTTCATGTTTATCTTTGAAACGTCAGTGGTGTCACATTTCTTTCCTGTTTTATTAACATGACTTAGCATTTTGTGTGCAAGGTAGGTGGCTAATTCATTTTTGGTACGAGTGTGTGACAAAAACTTTTTCATATTTATCTCATATCATCATACTGCCAGTATTTCTTTTGGGTGAACACATCAGCAAGATTTTCACAGGTTTTCAGTGCAATGGTTTTATCAAGAGCCTGCAATTTTCTCATTCCGTCTACAATTGCAACCCAGCTATTTGCTTGGTGAGCTTGAACAGATAGTAAGGAGTTTTTTGCAGTGGGTTCCGGAACAGACTTCAAGATTTGAATTAGTTTACTTTTAGCTGGGCATTGGTGCATTGTTCCATCTTGTTTGTGCAAACATGGATCTAGGCACAACTGACATTTCATACTTCCCTAAGGTTGTGCGTAGGTCTATCGCGCGTTGCGATCAATCAAATGTCATGCAAAAAGGAAACTATCTGTACTTTCTGGCTCTTGCCAAAACATATCTAACAACTTCTGTAAATCTGCCTTTCCTCCTCTTATTCGATCTGTGGCTCTGTTGCCAACTCTCCAACTGAAAAGGCCAAAAAAATTCCATCTATTTTCCTCTAACTCAACCTTGACGATTCTGGCATTCCTCCTCCTCCACCTTCTCCTCTCAGGTGTCCCTTATGTCTTTGCCTGTGATTACATTTGATCGAGTGCATGGGCCCTCCTGAGATTATTTGAACGTTAGAAAGGCGGGTGGCCCGGATGGCATTCCTCCCCGAGTTTTTTGAGGCGAGTGTGCTTTCCGAGCTGGCCCTTCCTCGTTCAACTATATTCTCCCTATGTCTCAATAACTAACACTTTCTCTCAGTGTTGGAAGCACGCACATGTCTTACCAACCTAATTCCGAAAAAAGGAAGCCACTCTGATCCTTCTAACTATCGAACTATAGCTCTCACTTGTTCTATCTAAAGATCTTTGGAACCCTTCTTAACTCTCACTTCTTAGAACATCTGGAATCTCAATTCTCTTCTCTTTCCGACCGCCAGTACGGCTTTCGGCGTTCGAGGTTTACTGGTGAAGATATACTTTCCTATTTAATCGATTTATGGTTTTCCGCCCTTAGGAACTAGGGGAGACTCTTGCGTGGTGGCGCTTTGACATATCCAAAGATTTGAACGGGTATGGCACGCGTCACTGCTCTCCCAAGCTCCCCCTCCTTTGGGTTCCTCCTTCTCTTTGCTTACTTATGTCTAGTTTTCTTTCAGACCGCTTAATATCAGCTGTTGTTGATGGGGCGACTTCTTCTTCCCTTTTTTCTGTCAATAGTGGTGTTCCTCAGGGTCTGTCTTATCTCCTAACTTATTCCTACTTTTCATTAATGATCTTCTCACCTGCACATCTAACTCTATCCACTCATTGCCGATGACTCGACCCTTCATTCTTCAACTATTTCATATTCTGCTCCCTCTTTTACTTCTAGAATGCCTCTCGTCTTAATCTTTCCGATTTCATTCTCGCTGATCTGGATAGAAATTTCGGGTGGGGTCGTCTTAACTTCGTGAAATTCAATTCTTTAAAACTCAACTTCTTCAAATCTCCCTCTCTAAGACACCTTTCAACTTTCCTATCTCTCTTCGACGGTTTCTCTCGTCCCTCCTGTTGACAATATAAACATCCTTGGCCTTAACATAAACAAAAAATGTCTTGGAAAACTCACATCACAACGGTTGCTAATGCAGTCTCAAAGAAACTGGGAGTTCAGTTTAGACTGCTACACTTTTTTTCCTTTTTTTCTCTTCTCGGTTATACAAGGGCCTCATCCGCCCCTTGTTGGAGACTGCTCTTATATCTGGGGGGCTCAGGTTTCACCCGGCTTTTGGGATAGGGTCGAAGTCAAGGGCAAAAATAAGACTTAACTGTCCGTTTTTTTTAAGTTCAACATTGATCCTCTATCTTTGCGGCGCGATGTTGTGCTTTATTCTTTTCTATAGGTACCGTAGCGGCAAGTGCTTGAGGGAACTATCCACTCCGCGTGCCACCACCTTTAAGACGCCCTCGTAGCCACAAGCGAGGTGATGTGTCGGCACATGAGTTTTGTGTGGATATTGGCAACTCCAGTCTAGTTCGTCAGTGGTGTTACATATTTTTTTATTGTATTACTACACCTCCATGGACCCTCTTACCTCTAGTAAGATTTTTGCTTTATTTGTATAAGTGCGTGTCGAAAACAATATGAAGTTCGTCATACTGCCAGTATTTCCTGTAGGTCTATTTCTCGTTGAGATCATTTAACAATCAAAAGTCGTGCAAAAAGGGAAAAAAAAAAACTCAACTCTGTTATGGGTCCAACAATCTTTACTTTTATTTATTTGTTGGTGGTAGAACATAGTCTTAGTTTTTTTTCTCTTTTATAGGTGCTCAGAGACTGACTGATCCATCAGGAGGTCTCTCTGACTTGAAGGCTTCATACAAATCTGTTTCTAATGATTCAATTCGGCTAACATCTTATGTGATTTGCTTGCTGAATACAGCCTTTGTTGTTATGTTCATGAAATTGGAACTCTCGAATTGAAAAAGAATTCCACTACACTCCAGATCACCATATAGGATTGAAATGGCTTTATCTTGGGCTTTAGCAGCGGTTTCATTATTTTAATGGTGCTTTGTAGAATCCGGTTTGAATGAACTACCACACATACTCAGTGTTTCTTGTGACACCCTTTGAAGATCAGGTGCTGTCAAGAAAAAGCAAACGAGAGAACTCTGTTGCTGTGTTATTCTAACCAGTAATCCCACAATTTCATTGCTCTGTTTATATGTTCTATGTCCTCATCACAAGTTAGAGCACAGAACGGTATGTTAGACTTATTTACTACCCAGTTGCCCTTTATGAACTCATGCCAAATATCTGGATCTGATTCTTTCAAACTTGTCATATCAGCAAGGTACCAAACGGTCATTCCAGAATAGCTTGTCAAATCTAATGCAAAGAAGTATTTTAATAAATCTTCTAGTGATGAAAGATGCAGAACCCAATTAGCAGTCCTGACAGATCTCAAGAACAGCAACAAACAAAACATTCTCATGTATTTTCGTAACATTCGAAATGTTGGTTTAAGTTTTTTCCTGTTGTTCATCAAAAATTTTAATCTTCTTTAAAAGATCACACTTCTACATCGCCAAGAGTAGTTTAGGAAACATTCTTGTGCGCCAGTTTCATTGAATCTGGCTCGTTTCTCTTGCACTTCATTATAAAAACTAATGTTCAAACTTTCATGTTATTCAAAGAAATGCTGAAAGTAGCAATCTTGCAGAGCGACCAGGGTACGAATGTGTGCTTCAACCGCACGTCTGAACCTGAAATGATTTGTTTGACTGTGTTATCACCATACAGCACTGACCACAAGTCAGAAATTCTAGTTCAGTCAATAAAAATATCAATTGGACTTATCCTTGCAAAAGCTGTATGCAACTTGCCTGGTCGTACAATCCAAAGGTGATAAAGATCAACTCATGACATAATTAGTTGCTGGACTGACTTATAAAGACCGGTCTAGGGTCAAGACACATTTGGAATTATTATTGCTACATATGTGTTTGTTAACAAGTTCCAGTTGGGTGGAGACGGTTAATTGAACTGAATGTTCATTGTGGCTAGCCGATATTACAGGGGCATTCCAGAACATCCAGTAATAATGTTGGCCTGTGTGTGGTTCCTTTAGTTTACCCTTAGCCTTCGATCCCAGTCATCTGACAGCGCAGCACTTCCGGTTCATAAAAGTTTTCATGTGTGCAATTCAGGTAACTGTACATTTTCAAAAGAATCTGTCCTGCAAGTGTAATCTGCACCTACACCCAAACTACTTTTAACAGTATTTAGCTCAATTAGCAGTATGAGTTCCTATTTCTAGGAAACATATTGCGATAGATCCATGCTTTGGTCTAACTATCGTACTTCTTACGTAAAAGTTGTGTTTACTGGCTTAATGTTCTTTGAACCTTTATATTCCATTAAAGTGTTCATATATTGAGGAAGAACTGTTAATGAGCGACTTGTCGCTGGATCTGAAACTACAGTAATTTCATACTGGTCTTCAGATAAACACTCTTGGTAGCAGACCACGACTGTTTCATGTAGAGTTCCTTTACCATCAGGAGTATCTTCGAGGAAATCTATATTATCTGCTGCACAATACATAAACCTCCCTCTGACAAAGTCGTGTGGAATATACACCCCACCATTTTCATCCATTCGGTGCATAACCTCTTTTGCTACTGATGTCTCTAGGCGCAGAACTTTGCTGTATTCAACTGAGCAACCTATGCTAGGCAAAAGCCGGACAAGGAATTTGCTGCTAGTATTGGAATGAACTGTTAAACCAACGCCTACTTGTAGTGGGTAGTTACGAGTATGCTTGGTCATCGTCGTAGTTTCATTTTTTGTTTGCCGTTCGATTAGGCATTCATACATAAGGCTTTGTGAAAGTACTGATGCCTTTTGAGCTACTTCTTCTGTATCAACTCTGGCATTTTGGAATATATTGCTTCCAGCAATACACCACTTAAAGAAAAATTCAAGTTCCAATGGTACTACATTACTGTGTTTAGTAGTATCGACTGATCCTTGAAAATGACACTGGTTACTAGACAAAATGCACTTCCTTATAATACGTGCAACTTCAAAGAGGGTCTTCATTTTTCCAGAAAAGCTAGTGCCTTTTTCACCTTTAGTTAGAACAACATATGTAGTAGTTTTCAAAGATATACGTTGTGGTTTATTCTTGCGGATGGAGATAATAAAATTTACGTTCATGTCCCAAAGCTCTTCTTCAATGAATACTTTAATTGCCTTCCTCTTCATAACATGTTCATTCTCCATCCCGTTTGCTGCACATATTTCTTTGTACACATCTGCTTCTGCAATGGAAACCACCTTTCCGTCTTTTAAAGCCTCTGAAAGAGAATTGATGAAATCGACTTAACATGCGCTATCTATTATACTAGCTTCATTGTCTAAAATTTGACATTGATGTTTCTTGCGTAAAATATTTACAACATTCTTTGTATAGCATTCTTTGTGATAGGAAATGTCATACGCATGTGCATCCCTTGGGTCTTTACACGCTCATAATTTGACTTTCCATTGATCATTATTGCTATGGTTTACAGCCTCGTATAGTTTTGCGCCGGCGTTACTGGTTGAAACTGTGAACAATTGATGTCCTCTGGAGTCTGCTTTGTTACAGAAAAAAACATGTATTTTTTCTGTTCGTTCACCGCACGATCTTGTGAATGGTGTTTGTGTGTTACTTGTAGAAGTTTAATATATGATGTCAATTGCTTCTTGTCTCTTTTCATATTTGGTTTTCAATCTTGCTAGTTGCACCATGTGAGTGCACTGTTTTAAACAAGATAAATGCCAACGACCACTTTTAATGTCAGTTTGTCTATATCAAAAAGTAACTCATATGAACATTCAAATTCTTTGTCACCGAACTTACTTCGTTTGGCAAGGGCTTCTATAAGTTGTTTTGAGAATTTGATTCAACGACAAGTGATTCATTTTCCTTTTTTGGCACAACACACAGAGACTGTAGTCAATACTGTTGCTCCATTTCCTCTTTGATGGTGGCATCTGAGCTTGTAGTACCACTTCCATTCTTATTGGCTGCTTTATACGACAAATTAAATACTGAAACCAAAGAAATGAAATTAATAAAACTGTACAAACTCAAAAGCATAGTACCAATAGTAATACTAATTGCATTAATTATGATTCCTAAATATTACATACCAAGCAACACGACCGACCACGCAGTGTGGCAAAGAGCAAAACCGTCAAAATCGGGCTTAAACAATCACTTTTTTTTAGCTTAAAACCAGGTATTAACCAAAAATACCTTCCCAACAAGGTAAAAAAATTGAGAATCGGTTAGATAACGACCAAGATAAGGCAGTTTGTTTATTGTGAAATAGCGGCCATCTTGGATGATGTCACCACAGAAATACGCAACATTTGTGAGAATTTCATCATGGAAATTATCAAACTACATGTTTTGCCGATTAAATGGCGCAACTGGTACCTTCCCTTTATTAAATTTGCCACGGGAAGCTCAATGCTCCCAGATTGTTACTTTAATCTTAATTAATTTATTTTACAATTATATATATATATATATATATATATATATATAATATATTATATATATATATATATATATATATATATATTATATATATATATATAATATATATATATATATAATATATATATATATATATATATATATATATATATATATATATATATATATATATATATATATATATATATATTATATTATATATATATATATATATATATATATATATATATTCTAATATATTATATATATATATATATAGTATATATATAAATATATATATATATATTATATATATATATAATTATAGGCTATATATATAGGCTATAATTATATATATATATCGTCACTTGAAAGGCAAAAGGTCATGAGCAGGAAATTTGGTGAAATTATCTTTCCAGTGCAACTAATACTAATGAAAAGGAAAATAAATGAAAAATTTTTTTTTTTTACTAAACAGTCCTATATAACTCAATTTTAAACTATTGTTGTTTTCAATATATAAAAAATAAAAATAGTAAACAAAATAAACTGGCAAGTTAAAATCCAGTTATATATATATATATATATATATAATATATATATATATATATATATATATATATATATATATATAATAATATAATATATATATATATATATTATATAATATATATATTATATATATATATATATTGTGCGTATGAAGCCCAAATCTGGTCCCTTTCGGACCGTATTTTCAAACCGTTGTATCTCCTAATCCGTGCGTTTAAAGGTTTATATGCATAGAATAATTTTTGCTACATTTCGTGTGGGGAATCTCTTCTCCAAATTTCCAGCCCATTATTGAATCACCCTATATATATATATATATATATATATATATATAATATATAATATATATATATATATATTATATATATATATATATACTATATATATATATATTATATATATATATATATAATATATATTATTATATATATATATAATATATATATAGTGTCTTAAAAATAAGTATTTCCAAAAATTATAAATTTGTATTTGCATTTATACTTATGACAATATTTTTGTAAGTGAAATTGTGACATAAGTACGAACAAAATTGTATAAAAAGGCTTTTCCATGCCTTGTTGAGGCACCTATTTATTCACTTCGCTTATTCTCTAACTCCTCTCACAAAAAAAATCAAGATACAAAAAATTCCAATCTCTAAAAGGAGTGTAAAACTTCAGGAGAAGTCCTCGACTGCAGAATCGACTCGCGATGATTTAGGAAGCAAAATCTCAAAAGGGATGTAAACGCCGACCAAGCCCAAGACTGTTCTTGAATACTCAAAGAGAGGGAGAGTACCTCAATCAAAAGGAATCATTGTTTCTACTTGCTGAATAAATCATCTTATATTTTTGGATTTTGAAATCCTAATAGTAATCTCGTATTACTAAATATTAAAGAGATAATTATTGGAAATTTTGTGTTTCCCTTTCCTAAAGAGATAATACAGAAGCCTTGAGTTTCTATTGCAGAATTACATTTCTGAAATTATTAAAGAAATAAGTTTGAAAATTTAAGTTTCTACCGCAAAACTTTGTTCTGCTTTCCATAAAGAGATAGTTTACTGCAGAACTTTGTCCTGCTCCTCCATAAAGAAATAAGTGCGAACGTTAAAGCATGAAATAAGTTAAATCCAGTGGCCTACCTTGTTGCTGGTGTGCGGGTTGTGAACGAAAAACTTTACACAACTCTTCTTCATCTTTTATAGTGAGTTGCTATTTCATTATCAAGCAACAGTCTTGTACTATGATATACGTATATATATATATATAATATATTAATATATATATATATATATATATACTATATATATTATATTTATATATATATAATATATAATTAATATATATATATTATATATAGATTAACACTTCTACTAATGCTCGTAGATTTTTAATTATTGATAGGTATTGTCCCTTGAGGTAATTCAATGAATTTAGTTTTTTTTAAATGTTTTGTTATATAATAATAAATCTGTATAGAATTTTGATTTGTTGAATTACCTCAAGGGATAATACCTATAATATATAATATATATTATATATTATTATATATATATAATATATATACTATATTTATATTATATATATATAATAATATCTATATATATATATATAATATAAATATAATATATAATAATATATATATATATATATATATCTTCTTATCTTATCTTTACCTACCTCTTCTTTCCAAGACTGGGAAGTAAGGTGCGCTTACAAGCATCGGAAAAGAAGTTAGTAGGAGAAATATGCACAAATGTCGAAAAGAAAGGCCAGCCTTACCGCCCCCTCTGTACCATTATTAGTGAGAACTCGTCAGTCAGAAAATCACCCTAGAGCTTCATGGGCACCGGACGGGCCCCTCATATGGTAATATATATATAATATTATATATATTATATATTATATATATATATATATATAATATATTATATATATATTATATATTATATATTATATATATATATATATATATATAATATCATATATATATATATAAATATATATATATATATATAAATATAATATATTAAATATATATATATATATATACTATATAATATATATATAATATATATATATGATATAAATTATATATATATATTTATATTTATATATTATATATATATATATAACCAGCACGAGATGGTAAATATTGCATATTAATCACAATTAGATAAGATGTTAAATAGCAACAATGCGCTGGTTCAAACTCCAAAGAAGGCAGTAATTTCTTTACCTTCCTTCCTACTTAAATTTAAAAAATACTTAATGGCGCTATATATGAAATAACTACCATCTAAAACTCATAAAGAATGAGGGATAGGACAAGGCTGGACACTGGTGATGGTCGCCGTTGAAGGGAGCTCGCTGCTTAATACTGTTTCTTGAAATCCAACTTTTTGGGGTTGGAGGATGGTCCAGTGGTAAAGCAACCGGGTATATTGTCCTCATTTGCAACATGCGGTGGTTCAATTATCCCAGAGAAGGCAGTAATTTCTTTACCTTCCAATATATATATCTATATACTATATATATATATATATATATTATATTATATATATATATATTAATAATATATAATAATTATATATATATATATAATATATTAAGGTTAATCACCTATAGCCCTAAT
>JABUQX010040390.1:22500-27500 GCA_015478945.1 Trachelipus rathkii
ATTTTTTTTTTTTTTTTACATTTTCCTAACTAAAATTTCACAAGGATTCCAAAAAAGTATTCCTTTTCGCTGTAGCTATTGTTAGTTTTTGAGATATGAATTTTTTTTTTTTTTTTTTTTTACGAGTTTCCGCAATAAAAGTTTTGCCAGGATTCCAGCAATGTATTCCTTTTCCTTAGCTATTGTAGGTTTTTTGAGATATGGATCGATGATAGTTGTGGCTTTAAAATATATATATATCATATATATTATATATATATATATATATATATTATATATTATAATATATATATATATATATATTATCTATATATATATTATATCTATATATATATTATATATATATAATATATAGTAATATACTATATATATATATATATATATATAATTAATGTGGGTGTGTGAAACATCCTTAGTTGCAGATGGTATTATGAAATTGCATACATTTTAATATTTTAATTTTTACACATCACTTTAAAACTTTATTTATATACATTAAAATTTTAAAAAAACAAGTCCTAGCAGTAGCTTTCGTCTGAAAACAGACCTATTTCAAATGCTTAGATGGGACTGCTTCGTGATGGCTGAGTTTGTTAAACTATCCTCCCTGATTTGTTGGTTGGTCTGTTAGTAGACTTTTGTAAAAGGGTGATTTTTGCATTATTAGGTTTTGTATAGGATCAATTTTACTGCAATCTCCAGGGCGGCTTCTATTAAAGTTTGGGAAGTTGTAAATACAGAAGGCTTCGGAAATTTTTCTTTTATTTGTATTATGTATATTTCTGATGATTGACATATTATTGGTGTTTATTTGGTGATTGTATGTTGTTTTGTGGTGTGTTAGAGCTGAATTTTCTTCGTGTGTGAGGAGGTCATATTCATGTTGATATTTTCGCCTTTTGAAATCTATTGTTTCACCGTAGTAGTTTCTATTGCAAGAGTAGCAGGGGATTTTGTATAAGCAAGGGGGTTTTTTTATTTTTGATTTTGGAGGTTTTAGGACTTTTTTGATTAGGATATTATTGGACGGTACTAGTTGTATGTGCTGAGGGATGAGGTTATTTATATTATGTGTGTTGATGTTGGGTATGGGGATGTATGTCTTTTTTGTAGTGGGTTTGGTCGGGTTTGTTTGGTAATATTTTCCTTTCGCTTTTTTGTAAGCTGTGTGAATTATGTAAGAAGGGTATTTAAGTTTTTGAAAAGTATGTTTTATGAGATTAGTTTCTTGTTTTATATAAGTCGGAGAACAGATTTTAAAGGCACGTAAATATAGGGTGGTGAGAGCAGCTATTTTTGTGTTACATGTGTGGGCGGAATACCAGTGTATGTAAGTGGGGTTGGAGGTGGGTTTTCTGTATACTGTGAATGAGGGTTTTGTGTTATGATCGGTTATTATGAGTGTGTCTAAGAAAGGTATAGTGTTATTTGTTGCTGTTTCCATAGTATATTGTATGTCTGTATGTATTGTGTTTATGAAATCTAGAATGTTTTGTGGGTTGGTTGCATTTGGTACTGCAGCGAAAATATCGTCTACATATCTGAACCAAATGCAACCAGAAAGAAGGTGGTGGGGAAGGATGTAATAGTGTTCAATGAGTTCCATGTATATGTTACTGAGCATGGGGGAGAGGGGGGATCCCAAAAAACATTTCTGGCTAGCTAACATTAGATTATCTTATGAAAAGGTTATGTTGTTGGTATTTTATTTCTTGCAAGAATGTACCTTAACTCAAGTGTTAAATTTTTTAGAGATTTCGAAACAAACCGCTGTTGATTGGTTTTCTTTCTGTCGCGAAATTTGCATTAGCGACAACATTTTGAATTCAGAGATGAAATTTTGTGAATGAAGTCTTCTGTGTTTTTTAAGTGTGTATTAGAAATAGTACCTAGTAAGGGTTTAAGTTGTTGGGATAGCCATTGTGAGAGTTTGTATGTGTTGCTATTAATATTTGAAATGATGGGGCGTAGAGGTATGTTTTGTTTGTGTGTTTTTGGGACGCCATAAAATGTTTTAAAAAACACAGAAGACTTCATTCACAAAATTTCATCTCTCAATACAAAAACTCACACCCTAGTAAGCTATGATGTCGTCTCTTTATTCACTTCAGTCCCGGTTTCTCACCTCCTTGAACTTTTATCTAAATATATCAGTGACAATAACATAGCTCTAGCATATCCTTTTTCGATCATAAAACAACTTATCTTACTCACACTACAACATAACTTTTTTCAATATGATCAACATTACTACAAACAAACACACGGACTGAGCATGGGATCCCCCCTCTCCCCCATGCTCAGTAACATATACATGGAACTCATTGAACACTATTACATCCTTCCCCACCACCTTCTTTCTGGTTGCATTTGGTTCAGATATGTAGACGATATTTTCGCTGCAGTACCAAATGCAACCAACCCACAAAACATTCTAGATTTCATAAACACAATACATACAGACATACAATATACTATGGAAACAGCAACAAATAACACTATACCTTTCTTAGACACACTCATAATAACCGATCATAACACAAAACCCTCATTCACAGTATACAGAAAACCCACCTCCAACCCCACTTACATACACTGGTATTCCGCCCACACATGTAACACAAAAATAGCTGCTCTCACCACCCTATATTTACGTGCTTTTAAAATTTGTTCCCCGACTTATATAAAACAAGAAACTAATCTCATAAAACATACTTTCCAAAAACTTAAATACCCTTCTTACATAATTCACACAGCTTACAAAAAAGCGAAAGGAAAATATTACCAAACAAACCCGACCAAACCCACTACAAAAAAGACACATCCCCATACCCAACATCAACACACATAATATAAATAACCTCATCCCTCAGCACATACAACTAGTACCGTCCAATAATATCCTAATCAAAAAAGTCCTAAAACCTCCAAAATCAAAAATAAAAAACCCCCCTTGCTTATACAAAATCCCCTGCTACTCTTGCAATAGAAACTACTACGGTGAAACAATAGATTTCCAAAGGCGAAAATATCAACATGAATATGACCTCCTCACACACGAAGAAAATTCAGCTCTAACACACCACAAAACAACATACAATCACCAAATAAACACCAATAATATGTCAATCATCAGAAATATACATAATACAAATAAAAGAAAAATTTCCGAAGCCTTCTGTATTTACAACTTCCCAAACTTTAATAGAAGCCGCCCTGGAGATTGCAGTAAAATTGATCCTATACAAAACCTAATAATGCAAAAATCACCCTTTTACAAAAGTCTACTAACAGACCAACCAACAAATCAGGGAGGATAGTTTAACAAACTCAGCCATCACGAAGCAGTCCCATCTAAGCATTTGAAATAGGTCTGTTTTCAGACGAAAGCTACTGCTAGGACTTGTTTTTTAAAATTTTAATGTATATAAATAAAGTTTTAAAGTGATGTGTAAAAATTAAAATATAAGAATGTATGCAATTTCATATACCTATCTGACTAAGGGATTTTTCACATATATAAATATAAAGAGCGAAAAAGAGCTTGTATTCCACAATATATATATTAAGTATATATATAATATATATATATATATTATAATATAGTATATAATTATATTATATATTTATATATATATATTTATAAAAAAAAAATTTATTCATATGATCTAAAACGGAATATATATTTATATATATATGTTATATATTATATATATATTATATATATTATATATTATAATAATATTTATATATATATATATATATATATATATATATATATAAACCCTGTATGTTTTACAACTCCCGTCAGTGTTGTTATTTTTTTTTTTTTTTTAACATTATTATTATTATTATGTAACAATGAATTTAAGTAGTTTCAGACATGATTCAAAAATATATTTCGAAATATTTTAAAGATTTTTAAACATTCACATTGATATAAAAAAAATTAATAAAATCTAGTGTCTATCTACCGTGTCATATGGGAAAAGCCAAATTCTAGAAAGAATCGCAGCTAACTTAGCTATTACAAAATGGTAAAAGATAAAGAAAAATAAAAAATAAAAATAAAATTAGCTCGTACAGTATGACACTTACAGAAAACCATTACATATTTAGAATCAATATAAAGCCTATTACAAAAAATATAAATAAATGAAAAATAAAAAATAAAAAAATTAGGGGGCTCGAGCCGACGGGGGACCAGAGGGGGGAAGTTTTCCATACCTCGTGGGACGGGCGGGAGGACCCCCGCGACATCCAAAGTACCAAAATACCGTCAACTAAATTGGCCTTGGTTAGGATCATATACTAGAAATATATTTAAAAAAAACAAAAATATCAAAAAACTGACGAGTCGTGAAACATAACTGTCCTTTTATAATATATAATTATATATATATATATATATATATATAGTATATATATATATAATATATATATATATATATATATATATATTATATAATATATATATATATATATATAATATTATAATATTATAATATATGGCCAGATCACTGAAGAGTTCAGGCATGTAACTAGAAAACTATAATAACATCTACAGGAAAATAAATACCATTTTTGATTTCAGCAATAAGTTTCATCGAGAAACTTCAAAAAAAAAATTTTAATTTTTATCTAATATTTTTATTAAACTTTCTTAAATATTAGTAAGATATCTTGGACTGAATAGTGCACGTCTCGATTGACTTTGAACACTTGCATGTCTCGAGAGCAAAAAGTTGCCAATACGTTTTTTTTTACGCTTTGGAGAAAATATTATTTTTTCTTTTTATATCCTTTTTTGGGGGTTCGAGCCGACGGAGGGACAGAGAGGGGACGAATTCGTCCCCCGGTAGGCCGAGAAACCCACGACTCTATCCATCGTTCTTGCTTACCCGTGGGTATTCGTCCGTTTTAAAAAAAAAAAAATTCAACATTTGGCACTTTGCGTCCTCAGTCGGAGTAAGCGGCATCTTCGAATTGTCAAAAAACTA
>JABUQX010040391.1:0-15000 GCA_015478945.1 Trachelipus rathkii
CCGAGAGTGAGGACGGGAAGAGGCTGGAATTATGGATCATAAAACATGCTACAACAGATTAACTGAGATGGTATGGACTCAAGGTATGGAAAGAGGGACTGGACAAGAAGATGATGGAGAGGACGCCAGTGGGCGTAGACTGCGGCGACGAAGAAAAGATGGTGAAGGATGCAGATTGGAAGATGCGATGAACTCAGAGGTGTCTATGGTGGATGTGAAGGAGAGAATTTACGAAGATAGAAACCACTGGAGGAGTTTGCAGGCGACACCTGCAGGTCGAATAAGATCTACAGAGGGGATGTAATAGGATAAAGAGGGGTAATATATATATATATATATATATACCTAGATATTTCTATATATAATATATTATATTATAATATATATATATATATAATTATAATATATAATATATATATATAGTATATATATATAATATCTCAAATGACACTTCACTACAGACGTTCATACATATCAACTTTCCATAATAAATATACTTCATCTGAATCATATGTGGGTTTTGGCCTTTACTCTGCTTGATTTCAAATGTTCCACAAAGAATTCCAGTTATATCTGCGATTGAGCAAATCGGAAATTGCTGTAATTGCAGTGTACTCTAATGCCGAGTGAGCGTGCCACAATGTATCAAGCCTAAGACCAGTACATTTGTTACCTTTTTTTTTATTAATACTAGGGTCATGCTCGAATAAAAGCGGTTCCACGGGACACTGAATGGAAATATGTATATGAAATATAGTAACATTACTTTCATTTATGTAATTTAGGTAAAAGCCAAGTATTGCCATTGCAATATTTCTTTTCTTTTTATATATATATTTGATGTACGCTGCAAATGGTCCAGTCAATTATTGTAAATGTTGTTTATATGGTGAACACAACATGAACTCACTTTTTAGATTATTTTTGAAACTGAATTCTCTTGGTCGTGTTGACAAAGCTTTATTATTTTTTATATTATTATTATATATTATTATTATTATTTTATATTATATTTTATTATTATTATTATATATTTATTTATTTATTATTACTATTATTTCTATATTTTTTATTATATTATTATTAATATTTTAAAGCATTTGAAAGGATACTATGTATTATATATAATTATATATATATATACTTATATGATATACTGTAGATGTAGCTATATGTTACATTCATCTATTTTAGAAAGGATGTATAAAGTTTATAATATATATATATATATATTGTATATATAATATATATAATATAAATATATATTATATATATATAAATGTAATAATTATATATAAAATAATATTTATTGAAAAATTCCAGTAATTTTATAAGTGTGGTTAGCGCGCAAGTTCATTGTTATTTATTTTGTATAATTTTTATTAAAGAAAAATTGTCATTTCTTGAGAACGAAGTACGATCTTACAAGAAATACCCATTTGCATTTTCTCTAATGTTTGTTTATTTATTTGTTTATGTATTTATTTATAAAGTTATACATTCATTTTATTATTATTTTAGAAGAATTGTGATTGGATAAGGAGGCGTAATCTAAATTACTGTTTATAAAATAGTATAATGAGAAATTTTTTTGATCTTAGTCGCTTTCATTGTTGTCAATCAATTTGTTAGTTGGCAGCTCTTACCCTTGGATGTTCGATCAATTTTTATTGTTTAGTGTGTATATTTTTGTATCTGAAGTGTTTGTAATTTTAGTTATATACAGTAAATGTATAGGTGTTTAAGGATTAATTGGTGATATTTAATTTTCCAATGTGAAATATTGCTGTGATTTTTATTGTTAATAGTAATGTATTTAAGTTGTGTTTTAAAGTACTGGTGGATATAGTGTATTATTATATGCATTGGCTTTTTCAAAAGCGTTTTGCTGACATTTATAAAGTGCATTGTGTCCAAATTGTTGCTAGACAGGTAAGCTTATGTGTTATTGAAATTTATTCTTCAAAGTGTCGTAAATATTATATTGCATATATAAAACTTTAACGTTTAATTATTAATATTATATATGGTTATTGTCAAAGTTTAATTAAATAAAAAGTAAAAAAGATTTGTTAAATACTATAGCAACCTCTGCAGTTGAGTACGCTGTTTATATATGTAGCTGTCTTGCATGTTTTGTGACACTGAAAAATCGAGTCATGTTTGTTAATGCTTAATCATAATTTCAGTAATTATTTGACATTTTATCAGATAGTCAGCTGTTATTTTGTTGATAATTTGTGATTTATAAAAATTATTTTATTTAATTTTAGACATTTTACAAATTAAATTTATTGTTTATTTTAAATACAATATTTAATGGACCCCGAAAATTTATATAATCGCTCTTGGGTAAGTTGCTATTGATTTTTTAAAGCATAAAGTATATATATAATATATATATATAATATATATTATATATAATAATATATATATATTATATAGTCTATATATATTATATATATATAATATATATATATTATTATATTATATATATATATATATAATGTATAGACTGAGGTACTATAAAAACAGTGCTAACCATCCTAGAGATCACCGAGAGTCTGGGTGCATTTCTGATTTATAACTAGTTTTGAACATTTGCACTGATTTTCATTTATTTATTTTTTTTATTATTAATATTTTAAATTTAATCCAGTGTCCTGAGTGTTTCCAAATATTTTACTTCTCATTTGTTTCAAAATATCAAGAGTTATGTTTTATCTTAAGACTTGTATTGATGATCAGAGATTGATATTTTAAAACGGTTCTATTGTAGGAAAATATTGACTGCATGTTTTCACATAGCAAAGAACTCGGTCAAACGTTGTTTCAATTGAAGGTCTTCAGGGAGTAATTTGGTGAGTTTAAGGTAATAAATTCATTGATATTGCAAGGCGGTAATCATTTAAAGGCAGGCCTGGATATGTACAATACAGTTTGGAATATAAAAGGTTAGTGTTGGATTGTCGGGCTGCCAAAGATTTGTTATACTGAGTATAAGATTTATGACAAATTTAATACTTTTCATCATTGCACTCATTATTAATTGGTATTCTGTCTCGGGATCTAATTTATAACCGTTCAGTATTATTTCCATCAATGAATTGCTTGTAGTAAAGTCATTTGCATTTGTGAGAATATGAGCTCAGGTGTTATTCGTATTTTGCTAAGCCTGTCCAGAGCATGTGTAGCATTCTTACCATATCGAAAATGGTGAAATCTGTTGAGAGCTTCTTCTTGATTTAACTGTTCAATTAGTCGTTTGGACTGTTGTTTTATTGAAGTAACATATTGATTTTTTTGTGACCTGTATTGTTTTGAATAGCACATGCTATTGCAACAATACCTGTCGTTTGGAAACAGAGAAACACTGGAAATTTAAGTACTTTATTTTATGCTTATAAATATTATATAATTATTAAATTATATATATATATTTATTATGATTGTTAGATAGCGTAAAGTTACAAGTGAGCGAAGAAAAGTATTTTTCCGAGTTCCGATTTACCTATTTTTGGGTTCTGACGGATACTATTTATCCCGCAAGATTTGTCAAATTTATACGATTGTTGAGCTAGTATATATATATATATAATATATATATATATATTATTATATATATATTATAATATATATATTATATTATATTATATATATATATTTATTATATTACTTTTATAATGTATGTATAAATTATTATATATATATAATATATATATATATATTATATATAATTATATATATATATATAGATTATTATAGATCAGTTATGGATGAACAAGATGTTATTACACAGCTAAAGAAAAAACCTTTTGGTAGAAACGGATTGTGATTGTGCGTTGTAGTGACTTTGTTAGCGAACCATATTTTGTATTGTTTTGTAGACAACAATTATAACAATGGCTACTTTAACAACTTGAATTTTGTAGAAAATGTGCAAATTCTGAGTTTATCGAGGTAAGACTCGCTGCTGCATTGAGAATGAAGGTCCAGAGCCGCACATGAAAAAAAGAGGTAGCGTGCTTTGGAGAAAGAAGGTTGCGTGCAGCTTTAGAGAGAAGTTAGCGCTAGAGAGAAGAGCGAAGGGAAGAAGCTAAGTTGAAGTGAAAGAGAGAGGCTAAGTGAGGCTGAAGCGGAGTAAGAGAAGTAAGATTGAAAGTGAAGCTCAAGAGTTAGCGGAGCAGAGACAGAGCGAGAGAGGCGGAGAAAGAGGTTGCGATAGAAGTTGATGCCGAGAAAACAGCGCCACATACGCAGCAGTAGCATCGCCAAAGCGTCAGAGCAGCCACAAGGCATTCCTACGTCACCTAAGTACCCGAAGTTTGAAGCTTCAATTTCTACGATGAGAAAACGAAATATAGAAGAAATATCTGTTAATGTTTGAGAAACAAGCGAGGCGACGAATCGTGAAAGCGAGCGTTTGTTAGGATGATTCTACAAGTAGCATGTCGTGTTGTTCAAACAACATGATGTTGAGTCTTAGAACTATGAAGGCCTGAAAAAGAGCTTAATTGGAGAGATACGGACTCGGAAGTGGGTACGTGTACTAAGTACAAAACTATGACTGCCTACGGAAAGATGATAATCTAGTGTGTATTCAAAGAGAATTATTGAAGTTTTAAAAGTGGGATACAGAGCGTGTACCGTGACACCAGATGTCTTATTGAGTTTTTTCATGATAATATTTGCATATGTTCAGGAATCGCACTACCTAGGAACGAGAAGAAAGCACGGAGAGATAATAACTAGTTAGAGGATATATGGAAGCGATCGTTTAAAGGTCGCAGTAATGTACACGAAGTACAATCACGTTGTAAGAGTAACATAACCATATAACTGTAGATCGAAAGGATGGCTTACTCCACGCAATGGTAATCATAAGTTAGCAAGCAATACATGCATCTAGAGCGACTAACAATGAAAGCAGGATCGGAAGTGGGAGCGGCAACAGACAGCGTCGCCTGTAGCGTGATCCGAGGAGGTGATCACGTTGCTTTAAGTGTCAAAAGAGAGGGCATCTCGCAAGAGACTGTCTGTCCCCTATTTTCAAACCGTGGTAGAGGACAAGTAATTCATGTAGACGAGGAGAAGCAAGAGACGGGCTCGGAGTCTCTGATAGCGCAATAAAGTCCGAATTACTCAGGTGAGAGCGAATCATGATGAGACTAGGAAGGTGGAAATAACCAAAGTAATTCCACTACCTGTTAACGTATGGACGTGATGTATCAAGCCAAACCCTCCGAAGTACCGGGTGTGAACGTAGTGGTTTGTGCGAGAAGTTGTTCCGAAGGGTGTTATGGTGAGACAACATGAAATAGATTGCTGGACCCGGAACGCTGATTGAGCTTCCTCTGCACAGTATCGATGTGGATATCCCTTTATTACGTGGATAGGACAAACCGCGCAGTGCTGGGAATCGTATATGTTGTCATGTGGAATGTAAAGCAGCATTCCCCTGAGTCAGCCTTAATTCTCAGCATGGGGTCGACGGTAGTGTGTCGGGCTCCATAAAGTAGAGGCGGCATAACCGTTAGAGTTGCTAGGTCCCCATCGCTTGAGGACGCTGGGAGTTCGCAAGAAAATTGATCAAACAATATAATTTTTGGCATGGGAGTTTGGAGGTGAACGAGTTATTACAGAGGGACCGTCTGATGCAACAACTTTTGGACTAATAAATAGATGTGAGCCATCGCGAGCATCACTATGTGATGATTGGGCCCAATGTTTCACCTGCACGAGGAATTACAGGAAAAGATGAAGTTGAAGTCCCTACTGAACCACTAATAGATGTTGAAGAAGACACAGGGATACAAGATTGTCAATGTGCATCATTAGAAGAAGACAATGGGATCTGAAGAAACAGATCGTTTACGAAGATGGTTGAGAATATTGAGAGGCGATGCACGTCGATCCAACAAAAGTTCTGGAGAAGAGAATGTTTGTATGTGGGTGAAAGGGGACATAACCCATGTGATGAGTGCAAGAACATTATAGCGATTCGGGAGACTTTTAAAAGAGCAGAGGATACGATGGTCTAAAGAGGGAAGTTAAGGCTGTTTGTATAAGGAGTTTGTTGATGGAATGACCAAACGCAGAGAGAAGTTAGAGAGTCATATCACAATATTGTTGGACAGGGAGAATTTTATTGGTAAAGATTAAAGATGGGAATAGAGAGGGAACAAGTGTATTGAACCTGTCTAAAAGTGTGATAATCATTGTGCCCAAACATTGTATAAGGAGAGAAAGATAGACACCGAAATTCATCGGAAATGGTTCAGTCGGTTGATGTGATGCAAAATGCACAATTGGTGGTTTGAAAGGAAGTGGTCCCAAGAAGACATCGGCAGTGTGGAATGTGTGTATGTAGAGAAGGTATAGTGCGGGTAGGAATGATGAACTTCCTTAGGTGATTTAAAGAAGAATGTGGAAGGAAAGGAAAGAGTAAAACTGTTGTAAAGTGAGAAGTGTAATGAATGTAAGGATTCATGTAAGTTCACATGCTGATATGGGCAGAAGATAGTAGGGATTATCAGAAGGGCGAAAGTGTCGGACAGGCACAGAAGTCAAAGGAAATGTGTGATATTTTGGAGATGTTGAAGAGAAAGAATGCGAAGAGAAGAAGAGATGTTAGGTCTGGAGAAAGTGTAAAGAACACTGATGATTGTGTACAGAGAGTAGTGTCGATTTATTAGTAGGTCATTGTAAAGAAATAATGGACGAAGAATGAAGCCGATATTTTGTGCAATAGATTTAATATTGTCTGTGACCCGGACTGAACACCCCGAATTCTAGATGTTCTCTTAAGTTAAGTATATGCCGAGATATTGGTTCATCATCAAGTCCTCTACTGAGAGATGAGCAGCTGAGTAAATGAAAACCGAATGTTTAATATGTACATAAAGCAAATGTACCATTTGCTTCATAATGGGTCGGCAAAGATGTAATGCAGTTGTACATGATATTATAACATTTCATTTTATGTATTTTAGTTAAGCAAAGTATGCATTGCAATATTTTTTCTGTTATAAAATATATATATTTGATGTACCCCGCTGCAAAAGGTCCAGTCAAAATATTGTAAATAGGTTTGTATTATATGAAGTGAAAAACATGAACTCTTTTAGACTTATTTTTGACCTGAATTATTGTCGTTGTTGACAAAGCTTTGTTATATTTTTTTTTTATTTATTATTTTATTTTAATTATTATTATTATTATAATTATTATATTATTATTATTATTATTTATTTTTTTATTTTATATTATTATTATTATTATTATTATTATTATTTATTATGATTATTATTATATTATTATTATATTATTATTATTATTATTTTTAAGCATTTGAAGGTTTATGTATTATATATTTATTTATATATATATGTATTTATAGTATATATAATAATATATATAGTATAATATGATATTATATAATATTAAATATAATATTTTATTATATATATTATATATAATATATAAATGTTATATAATATATATAAAATAAATATTTATTGATAAATTCCAGTTTTATAAGGTGTGGTAGCGCGCAATGTTCAATTTTGTAGCTTTTATATTTGTTTCAAGAATATTGTCATTTTCTGGAGAAGTACGATTTACAAAATACATTTTCATTCTCTTAAATGTTGGTAATATTTTCTTATGAATAATGTAAATGAGACATCTTTATTTATATTTTAAGATTGTGATTGGATAAGGAGCGTAATCGATTATGTGATTCTATATAATAGTAAAATGATATTTTATTTTTCGCTTTCATTTGTTGTCAATCAAAGTTGTATATAGTGGTAGCTCTTAACGCCTTGTATGTTCCGATTCAATTTATTATTTGTTTAGTGTGTATATTTTTTGTATCATGAAGGTCTTGTTTTATGTATTTTATTACCAAAGTAATGTAATAGGTTTTAGTATATGTGGTGAAAATTTCATGTGGAAATATTGCTGTTTATTTTATTATAAAGCTAATGGTATTTAAAGTTGTGTTTTAAAGTAATTGTGTTTATAGTGTAATTATTATATGCATTGCTTTTTCAAAGCGTCGTCTGCTGATACGAATTAATACAATATTGGTCACAGAATCGCCACATTTACCAAAATATCCTATATAACTAAATATAAAAAAGTTTTGTAAGACTTATTTGGATGAGTTTTAAAATTTAAGGTTAATATTTATTATTTATATATGGTTAAATTCAAGTTCTCAATTTTTTGTTTTAAAAAAATTTTGTTTTAAATACTAAATAGGAACTTCTGCATATCGAGTAACAGCTGTTTTATATGTCAGCTGGTCTTGCATTGTTTTGTTGCACCTGAAAATCGAGTATTTTGTAAATGCTAAATGATTTAATTTTCAAGTAATATTTGACATCTTATCAGTCAGTCAGTCTGTATATTTTTGTTTAATATATTTATTTTCGAGTATATAATTAATTGAACATAAATATCTATATTTTATAGTATACATATTTATGAGGCGAAATGGTAAAGAAGATCATTTATTTTGTCTTTGATTTTTTTTTAAGCATAAAGCTATATATAAAATTAATAATATATATATATTATATATCTAATATAATATTATATTATATATTAATTAGTAGATATTATATTCAGTAAATATTATTATATATATATTATATATAATATAATATTGTATTAATATATTTATATACTGACATTGGTATATCGCGCTGAGATTCGAAACATTCTATCCGCATGTACGTGAAGATATCCACGGAATCTAACTGATAATGTTCATGGATTATAAAATGTGCGGTGTGGTATTTCATTATATATTATTTTTTTTTTATTAAGTATTTTAATTTATCGAAATTTCCTGGTGTTTCCAAATGTATTTTACTTGTCTATTTGTTCAAATTCAGTGTATTGTTTTAAGTCTTAAGACATTGGATTCATGATCGAAGATTGATTAAACGGTCGGTTCATCATTGGATAAGGAAAAATAAATTGACTGAATTGTATTTAATAGGCAAGACTCGGTAAACGTTGTACTGAAGGGTTTCTCAGAAATAAGTTGGTGAGTGTAAGTCTAAATGTGCTTAGGAATTTGCACAGCTGGGTACTCATTTAAACAGGAGGCCTGGAACTGCTTCAATACAGTTGAGATCATAAAAGTGTTAGTTGATTGGATTGTACGGGGGCCTGGCAAAGATTTGTTTATCGTTGGAAGAGTAGTTGTATACAAATATTTAATATCTTTATTCATCGCATACATACACTAGACACTCTTATTTTTATTATTACGTTTGAATTTTTGCTTACTACTGAGATTCGTATGGCACTGAATTTCAGGACTTTAGCAGTGAATGCATTTTCTTATATTTTTAAATGGTTCTCTGTGAGTTCTGCCAAGGTACCTTTTTGAAGAAAGGTCTATAGTACACAAGCCAGCATGGCGTCTATGGATTGTTCTGGAATACAGTAGCCAAGAATGAGCAGATTAGCAATACAAAAAGAAAAGGTCCTTTCCCTCTTCAATTTTTAAAGTTTGTACGCGTAATATGGTGAGTTTGTAGGTTTCGTTAATAAGTCAAACTTTATCCATTCAATATGATTCCAATTATGAATTTCCAAATTCAGTACATTTTCCCTCTTGGACGTATTCGACAAGTAGTAACTACTAAAATTAGATATAACAGGATTGTCCTCCAATTACACTTGAATTATCATTCAATATTACTAGACTAGCACTAATGAAAGTTCTGTTTGTCAATCACAATTGAATTACTGTTATCAAATATATGCATTTTAATTTTATTGTCATATTTCCGTATTGCTTAGAGATAATAATATAATATTTTTAACCATTCCAGCTACTTCGTTTGATTCTCAAGCACACAAGCAGTTACCTCGCTTCCCACACCTATTTGCAAATTTTTTTCCATTAACAGTTCTCAGTATCTCATCGTAGAATTCCTATTATGACTATAGAGCAGTAAATAGAGCTTATGCATCTTAAAGTTTATTACCTCGTTTTAGAAAAATACTACAATTTAGACTTATTTTCAAACTTTCGATTCTCGGATGGAAAAGGCACCAACGAAGAATGGATGAGGCGGTATCTGAGCGACCTACAATTGTGGGGGGGGAGGGTAGCATTCCCTCCCAATTTCCGCCACAGTATTCAAGATAAAAGGATTTTCATAGTATATATATATATATATATTAATATATATAATTATAATATTATATTATATCATATATATATTATCTTATAGTATATTATTATATATATATATATATAATATTTATATATATATATATTATAAATTAAACTTTTGTGTGATATTTAAAGATTATCAGTTGTGGAAAGTTTTGAACCTAAAAGTATGGGTGTCGGAGTTATACCCCATGGCTGGCCCATGTATATATATATATATATATATAATATATTTACTTATATATATATTATATATATATAATTATATATATTATTATATATATAATATATATAATATATATATTATTTATATATATACGTGTGAGCGATCCGTTACTCGTTATAACGGAAATTAGTTTTTGAAGTAAGAAGCAGTACGGATCAAATTTTTCTTTATGTAACGCACGATAAACTTCCGTTATTTTTTCTCATTACTTTTAGTTGTTCATATTGTTCGATTTCTTGATATGATAGCCAATTGGACCACCACCGGTCAAGTTAAAAAATCTTTTGATATTATATATATATCTATATATATATATTATTAATTATATATTATATATACTTAATATATATATATATATATATATATATATTATATTATACTATATATATACTATATAATATATTATATATATAAATATATATTATATATATATAAAGTAATTGATAGAATAATGAATAGGGATGTGCTTTGTAATGATGAACATGAATGTGATAGAGGTGTGGACATTCGAAATTGCATAACATTGCAGAATGAAAGAGGTGATAGTGAATTTGTGTGGGTTTGTGGTGCAAGAAGAATAGGTTTTGGGGTTGATTCATTATAATGGGACGGGTAACGGCTAGAGCAAGAAAGTAGAGTTATATAAATCTGAGGTATTGTGAAATTACCTGTGAAATGATCAGAACGAGCGAGATGTGATGATATGGATTTGGAGTTGTGTAAAAGCGTTCATGAGGGTATGTTTCGGGGATTGGAGGAGAGATTGGATTCCTTATAAAAGGAAGGAGATAGGGTTTATGTAGGAATTTAGAGGAAATTAGTTTATTAAATGTAGTAGGCGAAGATATATACTGTATTTTGGTCAAAGAAAGATGCGTTCGACGTGACTAAAGGCTGAATGTGGAAGAAAAGGATGCATTTTTGGAAGTGTTAGAGATGTGTGATCAAATCTTTACATTGAAACAATGTGAAGAAATGAGGAAGGAAGAATGAACAATTGTATTTAGTTTTTTATGGAATTTGCAAACAGCGTGTGATATGATTAACAGGGAAATTCTATGTCAGGTGTTATTGATATATGTTGTTGGGTAAGCTTCTGATGGAATCAAAAGTATGTATGACGATAGTGAGTGTGTGCGTGTAAGAATAAATGAGTTGAAATGATTGTTTAAATATTAATAGGGGTGTGAGGCATGTGTATGTCTTCTGTTATTCAATTTGTATATGTTTGGGGTTTGAAAGAATTAGAGGTGGAGGAGGCAGGGATGGTGTTAGAATGTGGAGAATGGAAGAAAGGAGTGATGGGGTGCCATACCTATTATATGCGGACGATGGTGTTCGTGTGTGGCGTCTGGAATTCTTAGAGGATTGTAGAGATTTGGCAGAGTGTGTAAAGGAGGGGATTTAAAAGTAAATGTAAGATAAGAGTAGGTTATGGTTGTGAGTGAAAGACAGTCCTCAGTGTGAAGTATGTTTTAGATGGTGAGCAGCTGAACAAGTGAGTTTAATATTTAGTATATATGTTGGATGAAAAGGGACGGGATGATGCAGAATGTAGTAGAAGTGTGAATGTAGAGGTGGTGGTGTCAAATTAAATCGTTGGGTGGATGAAAAACGACTAGGTTGAGTGCGGGAGGTCTTTAATAGGAGGTTTTTTAATAATGATGAAATGTTGAAAATTTGATATACCAAACCATTATAAATTACTAAGATACGTTTTAATTATGTCTAGTCAATTTGTTAAGGAGAAGAGTACGGCAGTACGGACATTCGTTATTTTATTTCAATAAGCGAAATACAATAATGGAACTCTTAGTTACGAAGTAACGAGTAGGAAAACGATTAAGGAACTACTTTTTTGAGTAACGAAGCCCACCTCCTGTAATATTATTTATATATATTATTATATATTATATAATATATTATATTACTTATCATATATATATATATAATATATATATATTCTATTTAATATATATATATACTATATATTATATTACATAGTATATATATATTATATATTATTTATTATTATTATATATATTTATATATATATATATATATATATATATATATATATATATAAACTATATTATTATACCGTATATATATATATCTTATATATATACTATCATATATATATATATTATATATATATATTAATATATATATATAGTATAATATCTATATATATTATTATATATACTATATATAATATATATATATAATATATATATAATATCATATATATTATATATATATAGTATATATATATATATATATATATATATTAATATATATAGTATATTATTATATATATATACATAATATATATATATCTAATATATAATATAATATAATATATATTATTATATTATAATATATATATATATATATTATATATATATAATATATATAATATATTATATATATATATATATATATATATATATTATATATTATATATAATATATATATTATAGTATTTTAATTATTATATATAATATATATATTATATTTAATATATTATATATATATATTATATATAATATATATATATAATATTATATATATATAGTATATATATATAATATTATATATTCTTATATATATATATATATATATTTAATACGTTCTATGCGCAAGTGTAACAATTCAGGACCTTCGAATATAATCACTTTATTATGTATGATATTGGCAGAACCAGTTTTAGTTAAGTCGAAAAGATTTTAATCTTTAAGCCAATGTTTTAATGATTTCAAAAAAATTTGCATTACATCTTTTCATTGATTTGTTTGGTTTATAGATGCTTCATTTATAAACTCTTAAAATTTCATTCAGGTGCTTTACATTTGATGAATATATTGCTTACAACGTTATGTAATTATTACTAATGCGGCTCATTTTAATATCAGTAATTAGTAAAGATTAAATATTATTTTAGTTATTGGCAACGTTTTTTACTTGTTTTTTCTGCTTTATCATCATCATTCTATCATATCTCATCTCTCATCACATCATCATTCATCATCTTTTATTCATCAGCCGGCCGCATTATCTAGAGATTGTATCTAATTAAAACAATGGCTATGAATATGTTTCAGCATCATTTCTTATCACGTCACTCATCATCATCATCTATCATATCTCATCATCATCATCATTTTTTTATATGTCGTTCTCATTTTCATTATTATTATTTAGATCCTCATCGATCATCATCTCATCATCTCAGATCATCATCATCATCATCATCTTCCATCATATCATCTCCTTATCATCATCAGTTCATCATATCATCAATTTACTCTTCCTCCTCGCCGATGTGAGTGAGGTGTGTGTAGCATAAACGGACAGAAAAGTAGTTAGAGAATATGAAAGCAAGTCGAAAAACAAAGCTACAAAGCCTTACCTCCCCTTTATACCCTTAAATGATAACTCGTCTCAGTCATAAAAATACACCCTTAAGGTTTTTTGGCGATGATTGCGGCTGACCTCACTGTGGCATCTCTCAAGGGAGGTTATCCATGGCAGTCATCCGATACTCTCACAAAACCCGCCCATTCCTCCTATTATGACCGTTTTCTCCTCGCCCCTGCCAATACATTCATCTTCCTTCGGCATGCCTTTACAATTAATTCACTTTTTCTTCGTCTAATGCGGTCGATTCATAGAACACTTACACCTTATACATTTCATTACCAACAGAATCATCATCTTTCCATATGACAAGTCACCAAACTATCTTCATGTACCGCTCTTTATTCTCTCATTTACTATTTTCCTAACAGACACTCGCCGTATGAGTTCATTCTTCATTTTCATCATTTTTCTACACAGATGTCCATCTGAACACATGTCCTTAAGATGTTACTCTTATTCCGACCAGTTTCATATATAATTAAAGGTAAGAAGATTACCTTATGCACTAACCCTAGCTCATCAAGTTTAGTCCCTTCACATTCGATCAGGTATTAATGAACCGCCACCTTCTACATTCAACTTTCATACACACTGATCATCCGTCCCTTTCATCCAACATATATCTAAAAATTTCTTAAACTCAGACACTTGTTACAGTGCTCACACTCTGAACTAATTCACAGCCACAACTGTACCTTCATCGCTGTCATAACCTTACTAATTATTACAATTAATTTCAAACCCTCCTATTACACAGTTTCTGACAAACCCGTTATACAAATCCTTTCAAACTTCTCAGATTGCACACAAACATATCTGCATATAATAAATAGGACACCCTCCTATTTTCATTTTCAGTCATTTCTAACACCTTCCCTTGTTAACCCTTACTCTGTTCTTTCTATCCCTTCCAATACAAATTGGATAACAAGGAGACATAACATATCTTGCCCACTCTTGTTAATAATAACAATACAGTTCAACTCATTTAATTCTACACTGCTTCACTTGTAATAGATATTTTCTAGTTCCAGTTAAAGCTACACCAGCATCATATATCACTAACACCCGCATAGAGCTTCCTTATCAATCCTATCATACGCCTTTTTCAAATCCAAAATAATACAAATAATATAAATATATTATT
>JABUQX010040391.1:17500-46690 GCA_015478945.1 Trachelipus rathkii
ATTTTAATATTAACGGTTTCCTCAAACCATGTTACTACTGCTAAATGTTGTGAGAACATTTCAGGTTTTCAGTTTTCTATTTTTGGTCATATAAAACTTTAACATTTGAAAATACAATAATAAATCTTTTAAGTTTTTCTATTTGGACCATATGAGCATTTTTATATTCTTGTAACTTCTTTTGCAGAATAAATTGATTAGCAGTTTTTTTTCCATAATTCATAGCAGTTTAGTGGCAATGTCCATCCAATTCCCCAAATATTTTCATTTCACAAATGAAAAATTCGCTATAACTTTTTTAATATTCATCCAATCAATATAAAATTTTCATTGCATGTATATTTAAGTATGAAACACGATATTTACATAGCTCAATGCTTTCAATAATTAATCTACCGTTTGAGCTGTTTAAGGAAAAATATGTTTTTAAAAAATTCCATTGACCATCGTCAAAGCCAAATTTTATTCAAAATATTGATGACTTAAATGAAAAATGTGTATCTCATCCCATTTATACATGATCCGAACATTTCATATTGATCGAATGAATATTAAAAAAGTTTGGCACGATTTTTCACCAATAACCTCCAAATGAAAATTAATGTAGAATTTGCACTATGACACGAACTGTATGAATTATGAAGAAACTAAATCTGTTCAAATATCAAGTTTGAAGTTATTTCAATAAAGGGTGTAGGAGAAACTTAATAATTAAAAAGAATTTACATTTAAATTATTCATTCTAGAAGGATAAGTAATCGTTCATATACTTTCCAAACAAAAGGGTCAATGAGGAGACCTTTCCCCAAACAATAGGATTGGAGAGTACTGAAAAGAAAGTTCAGAAGAGCAGTGTCAATTGCAATAGTATAAGGAGAATGATGCAATAGTTTGACGGCTAGACTGAAAAGCCCTAGACTGCAGCACCATGTCAAGGAGAACAATGTATGTGTGTGTGTGTGTGTGGTGTGTGTGGTGTTTTGTGGTTGTGGTGTGTGTGAATTGTTAACACCAATTATACGATAAATACTATAATACTATAATATATATATGTATATATAGTATATATATATATATATATATTTATTAAATATATATAAATATATAATATATATATATACTTAATATATAATATAATGCCAGACTAATAAATCTGACATCATTTAACTAGAGAATGGCAACTCATACACTTAAACAAATTATATTTTTAATCAGCGGAAGAGTTTAGAAAGGAAAAGGATTTTTTCTATGGGTTATTTAGGGGGTCGAGCCCGAAGGTAAATGGCCATTTGGGGCTAGCCGACTGGGACAGCGGACGGCGAAGTCCCCTTTCGGTCCACCGTGGAGACCGGGAGAGACCCGACTCCTGTTCTATTTTTGCGGGGTTTAGGTTTGCGGTATCCTTAAGTTAAAAAAAAAGAAAAAAAATTACCTGGTATGTATTTGGGAACAATCCAAGCAAAATACGTGGACGCTGTATGATGCCATTAAAAAAATATATTAGCAAAACTTTCAACACGCCAATCAGAAAATGACAAAAACGAATTTTTGTCAACTAAAGAGCATTTAAAAACATTCCTCATACATCAAAATAAAAAACATCATCCTTTCATGATATTGCATATGTGTCTGCAATTTTACATTTCACTGGTCTAAAAACCTCGAATTTAAGCAGTCCGAGATTCTTGCTTAATACTTTTTAATTATTCTATAGTTCGTTAAAACAGCATACTGCTTTCAACAAAAACTTAATACTCTTGAATTATAACTCGTATTAATTATTCATTAATTTCATTTTTCCGCAACAAAAAACTACTTTCATATAACTTACTTCACAAAAGTTCATATACTTGAACAAATGACAAGAAATGCACCGAGATTTTTATACAAATACTTTCAATTTAAACTAATTTTCTTTGTATCATAAGAACCCTGTCCAAGGTTCCGCTGATTCCAAAGATAACATTTTTTTAGTGTAGGATCTCCGGTAACTCTAGTTACATTCGTCCAGCTAAATATAGTCGTGACCTTATAATATAGATATAGTATATATATAATTACATAATTTAATATATATTATAAAGATATAAATATAATATATATATATATATATAATATATAATATATATAATATATATATATATATTATATTATATGGTAAACTAAGCTTCTTCAGACCTCGATTCGATTATCAAAAATAGTATATGATACCTGATATCTACGGAATATTAATATAATATATAATATAATTATTATACTAAATTATATAGAATATATATAAGAATAATATATAAATATATATAATATATATAATCTTAATTCAGCTCTTAGAAAGACCACAATCCATCACTCAAAAACACAACAGCTACCTGGAAAAAGAATACATTGCTGAATTTTACGTTATAAGCGAAAAGAAAAAAAAAATTATGTAATAATTATAGTACAATGAGTCAAAAAGCCTATGGTAAGACGTTTATAGCTTTACCGTTAAAAATTAAAGACTTTCTAGTAAATTTTGTGTTTTTTTAACATAAAGAATAACCAAAGGGTATACCGCACCGATGGCAGATGTCGGGGTCTCTCGGCCGGGCCTCCGGAACACGGGGGTTGGACTATTTCTCTCCCCTCCGGGGAGATCTCCGTATACCCTCCGCTTCTTTTTATTGGTTCGCGGGGTCCTCCACCGCCTGCCCTACGGGGTATGAAACTCCCCCCTGTTTCCTCCCGTCGCTCGGGGAGCCCCAATTCGCGGGGTGAATACCTTACAAATAAATTAAACTATGTCCCTCGCCGGCTCGCCCTCCCCCCAAAAAAAGCAATTTATATTTTGTTCTATTTTTTATCTGTACTACAAACATAATTTATAGGTGCTAGGATTTAAAATTTATATTGTTTTTCTCCTAGCTATGTAGTTTTGAGATATTAGGGATTGGGCTCTTCTAGAGCTGGCCATATATATATACATTAAACCATAAATTAACAATCTATAACGTTGGTGTCACTGACATCTAAATATGGTTACTACCTGAAACGTCGTTATACAAAGAAATAATAACAAAGGAAAATGGTATCTACAATTTATATATTTATTGTTATACAAAGAAATAATATATGGGAGAAACAGTATACTTCGACCCACAATTACTAGTACAATAAAAATAAAACTTCTCCTAATGGAATCTTCACCTTCTTTTGTGACACTTCACCAAACCTTTTATTATCTAGTACAAACTAAAATGTGCATGCAGCTAACACTTAATATAATCATGCTCCAAATTTAAGAATAAATCCTTCAAATTCATAATTTTCAAAGAAAAATGGAACAAATACTTCAACCTCACGGAACACAGTAAAAAAAATTATACCTTCAAATTTATATATACAGTAAGATATTGAAAGGTCCAATAATACTTCAACACCTTTTGGCTGGCCTAACGACAAGCTGTCTATAACCCGAGGGCTAACGCCGCCGCATTGGTGGAGGGGGCTATATATAGTGATATATAATATATATATATTATAAATAATATATATATATATAATAAATATATTAATAATAATATATATAAAATATATATCAACTATAGATTCAACACCCCCCCCCCAAAAATTTTGGACACAAATAATAAAAATTTACGTCGAAAAACCTAAAAAATAAACTAAATTCATTACAAATAAATCACATTGAAGCTCAAAAAGATAAAAGTAATTCGTTATCAGTCAAAACAGTCGATAACAAAGGAAAACGAATTTGGGAACTTTTGGGGGGGCAGTTTAATAATAGATACAATATGAGAAATAAAGCCATTTATATATAAATTATATATATATATAATATATATATAATATATATATATATATAATAAAATATATATATATAATATAATATATATATTATAATAATAATATATAATAGTCATAATATAACTATTCTGTATCTTGGGTATAATCGATACACATATATCGAAAATCGATTTAAAACTTAAATATCGATAGTTCAGAAAAACTTAATTTAAACTCCAATAATATTATATGGGGGGTTTGTTTGTGCTTTTTTGGGGGTTGTGTTGTTCTTATCTATATGTGTGTTGGTTTTAGGTTTGGGTTATTAATTATATAATATATAATATATTAAATATAATATATAATATATATATATATATTATAATTATATATATTATATGTATTATATATATACTATATATATTTTCTATGAATAAATTTAGATTCCCGGTATTGGGTAAAATCGATACACATATATCGAAAATCGATTTAAAAACTTAAATATCGATGGTCAGAAAGAAACTTAAGTTTATCCATATATATATATTAATATATATAAATATATATAATATAATATAATATATTATATATAATATATATATATAATATAAAATATATAATTCATTCCCGAAAGCAACAGCATGTAACAAAAAAACTATAACAGATACAAGAAAATAAATCACATTTAATTAATCAAGAAATTTCATCGATGAAAATTAAAAAAATAAAGGTCGAAAAGTTCATATTTCCTTAAAAATGTTGAAAACTGTCGATAGTATCGTTTTGAAAGAACGAAGGACCCTACGCTCCAGGACTGTCAAAGTGCCAAAAGTCAAATTTTTTACTAAAACGAACTACCACAGGGTACACCACCAAGATGGACCGGTCGGGGGTTCGTCGTCCTACCGGGGGACGACGGGGGTTTCCCACCGCAGCTCGAACGCCTCAGCCTAAAGAAATAACATTTCCCAGAGCATTATAAAAAACTAATACTTTAGTAACCTTGCTCCTCTTCTACTGCAGAAGGAAGGTTACTGAGAGCTACGCTGCCAGACCTAAGATAAATATAGATTTAATTAAAAAAAAAGAATAAAATAAATTTTTTTAAGTTTCCATCGATCGAAACGCTTACTGACATAAACAGGTTATTTATTTTCACTGTCAGCGTATATATTTTTTTTAGTTACAATGCAGTTGCTTCGGACCTGCATATATATTAATACTATAATATATATATATATACTAATTATAAATATATTAATATTAGTAGATATATATATATAGATGTATACCTAATATATATAAAATCGATATATATATAATATATATATATATATTCAGGGGGCCGTGTCAAAATGTTTTAGTAGGTCAAAACAATATATATAATAATATATACTATATATATTATTAATAATATATATATATATAAATATAAAATAATAAATATATAATATATATATATAAAGAATATAATATATTAATATAGGCTATCTATGATAACTAGAATATTACATTTATATAGTAATGATTACGTACATGATATATAAAGAAACACTATATATAATAATATATATAGAGGATAATATAAGTAAATATCTATAGATATATAATATATATATATATATATACATAGTATAATATATATATTACTACATATAATAATAAGTATAATACTAAATAATAAATATATATAATATATATTAATATTATAGAAAATATATAATATAGATATATATAATATAATATATATATATAATAATAAATATAATATACAGATATATATATATATAATAATATTAATATAAATATATAATATATATATATATATATATAGATAAATATATATATATAATAAATAATTATATAATTAATATATAATAATATATAATAATTAAAAATAAATCTATAATAATATAATTAATATATATATAATATATATATATACTATATAAAATATACTAATATTATTAATATAATAAATATATAATATAATATAAATATAATATATAATATATATATATAGATAAGATAATATATATATATATAAATATAATATATATATATATATTATATATATATATATATTATATACATTATATAATATATCTAATAATATATATATAATATATAATAATAGTATATAATATATATAAATCTATATATAAAATATATATAATAATAAGTTTTGGGAAACACCGGAGCTCCCTCAGCCTTTTCGATATGAAGGAATAGAGTTATAGTCTAAATTGAATAAATTCTCGATAAGGACGAATCCGTGTAACTTTCAAGTCGTAGTATTATATAGGAGTTGGTCCCCGAGGTGGACCCGATATCGGCGCTTACGCGCCTTTGCTTGATCGAGCGGATGAGTTAGCCCAACAAGCGTTTGGGCGACGTACACCTGAGTCAAACAGATCCCGGAAGGTCTTTTGACCGACAGACCAGACAAGCTGGCGCGTGCCATAACACATACACTATATATTATTATTATTACATCGGGGAAGATTCATTTCCGAAGAACAAATCGAGTCATGATCGAAAAAAACTAATTCCCTTAAGGGATCGTTTACGGCAGCTCCGACTCGGATCCGCCGGCGTTTCTTCTTCCGCACCGTTCCGATCCGATATATATCTACAACAAAATGGGGTTTTAAATAAAAAAAATCGTACGCTGATTCCAAATATGTATTGGGTGTGATATACTGATCCCTGGCGAGTTTGTGACCGGGTAGCACCGCCTAAGGGGTGCTGCCCCCTTAGCCCAAAGGTCAAATTCGTCCTGAAAATCCGTTAGCGTTTCAACGTATCCGGAATGAAATTTGATTGAGCAGATGATACGCAATCTCGTCGAAGCCGAGATTACGTTTCTCGCTGCCTCCCCTTCCAAAAGCTTGCGGTGAAAATGCTCTAATTGGAAATTGGAGAAAATGCGTAGAAAGTGGAAATTGGAGAAAGCTGGAAGATTCAGATTGGACGGAATGGCTTGCGCTCCGAATAGGACTGAGTCGAGTTGGGTTCGTTCGATCCGGGACTGCCACCGGAGTGGGGGTCTCCATTTGAAAAAAAAGAAAATAAATGCATAATGCAAAACAGAGAAGAAGAAGAGAAAAAGAAAAATTAAAATAAAAAAGAAAAGGATAAGAAGAAGAATGAAGAATCTTGAGGAAGTAGTAAAGATTCAGACTTGCTTCGCACCGGTGCTGGAGCCACTGGGGTGCCTTAGTTAATAAACATTCGTTAACAACAGGTTGGTGTGTCTAATTGTGTATTCGATTCTGAGATTTCGAAAAAATAACTGGTTTCAGAACCATTAAAAAAAAATTAAATAAAATAAATAAAATAAATAAATAGCAAATATTCCTATTCTTGTTATAACTTCCAAATTCTACGTTTACATACCCACATACAGTAAATTCATCTAAGCAAACCACTAGATCGCAACCCCCCTTCCTAGCCTATCCCTCCTGACCATTCTGTGATCTATTGATCTATGATTAAGGTCAAATTTGAGTACTCATTTTGGGATAAACAACATAAACAAGTCTTTTATATCAAAATCCAACAATATGCTGACGGAACAAAGTTTTCACTTTATAAAAGCTTACTTAAGCATCACTGAACTAAGAAATAATGTTACAACGACAACTTTATACTCATCTAACAGGGAATAAACGGTCAACATAGCAAAGTTTTTCACACCAACAACAAGTAAAAGTACTAACAAGCAACCAAAAACTAACTTTTCACACTTGGTCAGCATATCTCTAACATGAACCAGTTAATTTACACAACAGAATATTTAACTAAATTTTACTAATAGCACCGTAACTATCAATGAGTATAATCTAACGTAACAAAGTTTCCTATTAATAAATTATCATAACCTGAACTAAAGATATAATATACATCGACAAACCTGCACACAACATACCAATAAAACTGCTAACATTAACAATAGTCCAAACTATCAACAGTAAAATAACTAACAAGACCACAAAAACACTATTCCATTCATACTTAGCAACAATCCTTCAACGAAAAAGTTACTTTACATAACATTCAGATTATTTAACAAAAAAATTAGCATATCCTACCTAACAGCAATAAGTCTAATGTAAACGACAAACCAAAAGAAAGTTTACTCTCTAAAGCTAAACAGAGCACAACGTACTTTAACACACAACAACAGAACAATAAACAGCACCATCACAATCAATTAGTCAATAAATCGACATAGGAGGAAGTAAAACACAGTTTCATTTTCATAAATATAATTTCCATTGAAAAGAGCGTTATATATAATACAAAAAACATATAAATACATTAAAATATAAGTTTATTTAAATATATTAATCATTGACAGTTTCGAACGTAGATCAAAGTGGGTACTTTCTATATTATCCTCTAAAATCAACATCCTGTAAAAGAGTAGTATAAATGGCCTTCAGCAACACTAAACCATTTCTCGGCATATGTCGATTCAGCACACTCATTCTCTCATACAACACAGAAGTAAAACTTTTCCAAAACTGATAGATTACGCCCTCCTTATACTGTATCTAACGGGAAACCAACAGTTTCGTAATAAAACAAGATACACCATGTCAAGGTAATTAATGTCCTCAAGTATGTCAACATCGTTAAGATGTGATGTTAATCGTTTTTTATTTAAGCAATGCTGTAATATTTTTCAGAAGTTCGAAACTGTGAAACCTATACACGTACGCATGAAGGTCTCACAATCAAGGTTCCAAATATTCCCGAACATAAGGGTTAATAACCTCACATATGAGAACCAGCGTCCTATTCTTCATACTACTCCACACGTCACTCTCGATAGATATCCACTACTCGTCGAACCATTGATAACATACCCTTACCCCTAGCCATGCAGCAGCGATGTCGAAATCTTGACGAATCCTCAGCACACACGAAATTAAAGTCATTATTCCCTTTGGAGAATACCAGCCGAATGAATCGTATCGCATCGTTGACGATTAAATGATAAATTACACACGCAGGGATACCGAAAGCCTTGGAAGATATCACACATGAAGATGTCGGGAGATGACTATCGTACGGAGAATTGCGACAAAATTCCTACGAAGGAAATCGTCATCGTAAACAACCTATAGTATGAATTCTTTTCTTTCAATCAATCAGGAAGAAAGAACAAGATACAATGCACAAAAGACCTTATCCGAGTTTCAAAAGGGTATATTATTCTCGTAGACAACAACAACCAACAACAAAACTACAACAACAACAACAACAACACAACAACAAACAACAACAACAACAACAACAACAACAACAACAACAACATAACAACAACAAAACAACAGCAACAACAACAAAACAACAATAACATAGTACAAAAATACATTCTTATCTACAACCAACAATATAGCTAACGGAACATTGTTCGGCATTAATAAACTAACATAGCTCATATGAACTAAGATAATAATGTACAACATACAACTAAACCACAACCTAGGCTAGAAAAACAACTAACATAACAAAGTTCCATACTTCGCAATAGTACTAACATTGCATACAAAACTAACCTATTCACTCTTTTCAAGCATATCCTAACATATCAATGTTAATACATTAACAAGCTGCTTTAGTTAGCATTTTTAGACTTACATTTCGGGGGGATAAACATAGCACAAAGGTGAGTTCTAATATTATAACCTGATATATACAACATAGACAAGGTTTTCCAAATTAAAAAGCTAAACATCTGCACATACTGAAACTAAAAATAAGTACAACGACAAAACTCAATCACAACTAAGCATATAAAAGGGTTAACTAACAAAGTCCACACCAACACCTTAAACGTAACTAACCAATGCATTAACAAAACGTAACCTTTCATACTTTTTCCAAATATCCTCTAACATATTACGTAATTTACATGACGCAAAATATTAACAAGATTTATCAAATCTTGCCATTTATCATACAAGACCACGAAAAACTTAAAACCATAACAAAGTTTTATCCAAACATAACACAAAAATAAGTCTTTAATAATCTAAACCATCGAATATAGCGGGAGTAACAACGTTTTTTTACATAAAACTAACATAACAATAACCTGAGCAATAATAGTAATGACAACGACAAACTATACACAAGCCATACGACGAATAAACCACTAACATAAACAAACTTCCGCGCTTAACAACAGTAAAGTACCTAAACACTTAGGCGGAACCGTTGCGGAATCCGGTCCGGGGACGGCCGCCGGCTGCTCTAATTAGCCGGGCGCCGGGGCCGGGTCAACTAAAATAGAAATGTAATCAAAAACACTGGAAAGTCTTAAAACTTAGGGAGAAATAAATATATATTTTCAGTTAATTAATATAATTATAAAAAGGGAAAATTTAATTAATTAAATCTAAATAAATATTTTCGAAACAAATTTTAAAAACAATTGATTTTCTAGAAAGAATTGTTATATAAGATATATATAATATATATAATATAATAATATATATATTATATCTATATATATATTATAATATAATAATATAATATTAGATATAATATATAATATTAATATATATATATATATTTAATAATATATATATAATATAAAATATATAATATAGTTCAGGTTGTCACCACCACCCACGGCAGAGCCCTATTAAGGAGGGGTGTTGCACACCAAAGTATCATCCGCTAGCGCATACGCAGATTAACACAGACGCAGGCTTTAAAGTGGGGGAAGATTATTTCAGTAGAATAACACAAAATGGAAAGAATCACAGAACAAGGCTGCAAAGACCGGAACTACCGCAGCGGAATCCAGCGGTACCGAAAGACCACACAAACCGTGCGCAGACACAGCACCCCTTGGTCTACGAGGGCGTCGAAAGGTGGTGGTACCGAGTGGTAAGTTCCCTCGATCACCTGCCACTGCGGTACCTATACAAAAGAGATAAAACGCCACACATCGGGCGCCGCAAAGGGATTAGAGGTCAATAACGGAAAAGTACAGACAGTTTATAAGCCTTGTGGGCTTTGCCCGACTCTCTGCTGTCAAAAGCCGGTAAACCAGAGCCCCCCCAGAATGAGAACAGGTATCCATATAAGGCGGATACCCTTATAGCTGAGCACTAGAGAGGAAAAAAAGTCGCGCATTTAAACAGAACCCGCAGTTTATTGCAACAGCAGTCATTGTGAAAAGATATCTCCAAGACAATTTGTTTATTTAAGGCCAAGATGTTTAATTGTAAATAAAATCAATATTTGGGTTTCGGAAAGATAATAAAAAGTAGACATCCACATCCAACATCGAAACAATTTCTTGAGAAATTGAACTTTCACAATTTGAACCCCCCATTCGCAAATTCATCCAACACGAGAAAAGAACGGAAAGATTAAGTAAAGGTAACAGAAGTAAAAGAAGGAGCAAATGAAATGATTGAAGAGTGAAGACGATCATCGCATATGAGTGATAGAAGTTAATTGCAGTAGAAGATCCATTAAAGAAAAGTAAGAAAAAAGTAAGAGATAAGACCGGGAACACCACTATTGACAAAAAAGAAGAAGAAGTCGCTCCCTAACCACAGCCGAAATTGAGCGGAACTTGGAAGAAATCTAGAACATAAGTACAGCAAGAAATGGAGAAACCCAAAGGAGACTTGGGAGAGCATCGGGACGCGGCCATACCCGCTCAAAATCTTTGGAACGTCAAGCGCCACCACGCAAGTCCGCCCGAGTTCCTAACAGCGCCAAAACAAACGATTAAAATAGGAAACGTAACGCCAGTAGACCTCGAACGCCGAAACGCGGTAACCTGGGCATCGAAAGAAGAGGAAGAATTTCCGATGCAAGAAGTGAGAGTTAAGAAGTTTTTAAAGATCTTAATAGTAAATGTCACAGAAATGCCGGATAGTAGAAGATCAAGACCGCTTCCTTTTTCGGAACACGTTGCATGTGCGTGCTCCACACGGGGAGGGCAAAGGTGGCTAGTTTGAGAACATAGAGAATATGTTGAAGAGGCGGGCAACACTAACCACATTCCCTCAAAACTCGGGAGGAATAATTTATATAATATATATCATTAAATATATATATAAATATAGTAATATAATATAATATGATAATGATATTATAATGATTATAAATATAAATATATATATATAATAAAATATATATATATATATAATAATATAGATAATATAATTATATATATTTCAATTAAAAAATAATTGAAAAGAGATTTCGGAACCTATTGATCGCTTCGACCGTATACTTTAAATAAATAAATAAATAAATTTAACAATTATATCTATTCCTTTTCCGATTAAATGTTATATACTCAAATTTCAATATTTAATGTTAAAAACTGGAAAAAATTAAATTGGCCTCAAATTTTTGAAATCATAGTAAATACCCAAAAAAAATTATATATCTAGGTAATTTATATATATTGCATCAATTTATACAAAGGAGAAATGGAATTAAATATATTTTATTGTTTGATTAACCCTCTATTATTATGTAATTTACCAGTTAACCGGGAAAAACCCCGTTTTCCTTGATTTGGCCGGGCCGGGCCGGGCTGGGTCGCAAAAAATGGCCGGGGGGTCGCTAAAAATGCGGGGTAGCCGGGCCGGGCGGGGCGTGCCGGGGCCCCTCGGTTCCTACTAACACTCTTAAAAACCACCTATTCAACCCTTTTTCAACAAGTCAATCTCTCACATTTTCAATGTAATTTTACATTATACGAATATTAACAAAAGTTTAGCATAAACCTGCCTAATCATCAAAAAAAAATCAATCCTAACTGTAAAAATCTTTTACATCAACTTCGTAATATTAAACCAAAAAATCATCATAACCTCGCTAATATCATAATCCCTGGATCGGGAATAATGGCAAACAAACAAAGTGTAACAAACATAACAAAAATAACAAAATTTTATCTGACATAAACATAAAAATAAGTTATTAATAAAATATCCACAGTAAAGGCGGGTAATATTTCACTGATTTAAAGCAGTAAATTCATTAAACTCAATAAACTGAATCACAGTAAAAGCCCCTACCCATCCCGCCAGGCTGTGATCTATCGAGCTATATCAAGCCATATTCCGATATCATTGAAAACACAACAATATATATGTTAAGATGTGTAACCTACAATATATGTACCATACAAAGTTTAGCAACAATAAGCTAACTAACATCAACCGCAACAGGAAAAATGTACAAATCAGACCTAACCATACCTACGTAATATATTAACACTAAGACCTGGAACAATTCCCATATCTTCAAAAGGGTAAATGTGGTCTAACAGTCATCGACAATCCGATATCCCTACTTTTGCTCCATTCAAACAAACAGTAAAAGCCATAAGATTAATCTAACCAAAATCCCTTAACAAAGTGACCACTCTAACAAAGATACCACCACTTGAACTATGAATGACACACCTTTCACCAAGTCACTCGGTCGGGGGGGAGTAAACATCATTTACCTATGAATAAACGCAGACATTCGCAACATTCAGGGCGACAAACCTAGCATACTCCAACAAAACTAACCAAGCTCAACTTCTAACACATCATCGTCTTAACACAGTAATATCTACTACAAAACCATCATTTCTATAACAAATCAGTTTATTTCACATTGGTCATAGGGGTAATATATCAACATAACGTACCAAACGGTACGAATAACAGTTTCACAACCAAAGGATCATAAGCCCACCATCACATCTCACCTTTCGGGTTAATCCGACCGAAAGCACCGACACGACGCATTAAACTACTGGCTCATGTGGCATCGCCCAGAGATGTGAATCCTGCAGAGGATCACCCGAAGGTGCCGCGGGGCGTTACCCCGAGAGGGGTAAGGCCTCGCCCCTTTGTTAAATAATACTATGTTAATGTAAAATTGTTAAATAATACTATTTAATGTAAAATTAAACTAGTAAGGGAAGATATGTGCAAAAAATAAGGAAATTTTTTTGTGAGTCATTGTTATTACTTTTACTGTTTATGCATTGGTCTCTTGTGAAGTTACATTATTCTGCTTAAGAGTTTCAGTTTGTGCTGTATATTATATCTTAGTTCAGTTTATGTTTGTTGACTTTATTAATAGAAAACTTTGTTACTAGCATGACCTTCACCGGTCTTATGAAATTAACACAAGGTATAGAACTTTAGTTAATATTACCATGTAGGTAAATTAACAATGTTAGTTAGAGATATCTTGACAAAGTGTGAAATAAGTTACGTTTGGTATGTCTTGTTAGTTACTTTCACTGTTGTTAGTTTGGAAACTTTGTTAATGTTGACCGTTTAATTCGTACGGAAGGTATGTTATGTCGTTGACATATCCTTTATCAAACTAAGTATACTTTATTAATGTGAAAACTTTGTTACGTCAGCAATATTTGTTTGATCTTGTATACAGAATTGATTAATGTTATGTTATCCCAAAATGCTACCAACACATGTGACCTTAATCATAATCAATAGATCACCAGAGTCAGGAGGGGCGGAGGTTGGCATAGTGTTGATTTAAGCTGATTTACGCTTTAGGTATGTAAAAACGAAATTTGTAAAGTTATAACAAAAGATAGAAATTATTTATTTATATATTTATTTATTTAATTTTTTCTATATGATGTTCCTGTGTGTATTATCTGCTAGATTCTACTGTCACATATGAAACATACGAAAATTGTTTTTATACGAATGTTAATTAATCGCCAATAGGTATGCTCCACCACTGGTGCGGTGCTTACCTATTAGTGAACTTCCATGACTTATCCATCTTCTCCTCATCCTTTCCTCCTCTCCCATTCTTCCTCTTCTTCTTCTTCTCCTCTGTTTTGCTTCCATGCATTCTTCTTCTTTTTTCAAAACAGCATCAAGTACCTTAACACCATCGTACAAACGAACCTATCACACTTTCAAGCATATCTCTAACATATCAATGAATTTCATAACACTCGAATAGTAACAAACGTTCTCGCATAAACCTGTTCTTACATTCACATACTGCCAAAAAGATAATGCAAGCGTAGGAAAGTGATTATGAAACTTCGAATATTAACAAAAACAAATCAAACAATCTATAAATTATAATAATCCAGCGAAATAATGGCAAAACATAACAAAGTTAACCAACTATAACAAAAAATAACAAAATTTTACCTGACCATAACAATAAAAAGAATCTTTGAATAAAATAGCCACAGAAACCGGAATAGTTACTGATTTAAAAGCCCGTAATCAGGTAAACATATAAAGTTCAACTACCATTCCTGCAGGAATCCCTAGACCCCATCCTCACCCCCCTTACTATGACACTATTGATCAAGCATATTTCGAGTAATCATCTTGGAGTAAACATACACAATATAAAATAATCTTTATATATCTGTGGAATATATGCTATCGCAACAAAGTTTTTAGCATCAATACAGTAACATATCAATAACGCAACTAAGAATAATTACAAATCAAACCTAACATAACCTCGCGAGAATACAATCAGCTAACATCCTAAAATTCCCTACTTATCAAAGGTAAAGTTAGCCTATAAGTCAACAACCGATATGTTCCACTTTTACGGCAATATCAGCACAGGTAAAGCCCGTTTTATTCTAACAAAATCCTTAACCAAGTGAACAATCTATCAAAGATACCAAACATCTTGAACTATGAATGGACACTATCTTCATCAAAATGTCACTCGTTTCGAGTAAAACATCATTTGACCTATGAATAATCGAAGACCTAGCAAAATCTAGGCAAACCTTAACATTACCAACAAAAACTTAACCTAGTCTCACGTTTTTAACAACATGTGATGTAGATTTAACACAGTAACATCCTTAACAAAAACCAATCATTCTCTAAAAAACAGTTATTTCACATTGTCATAGAATCTGTTACATAACGACCTAACTAACGAAAAACAGTTTCATAACCAAGAGTACTAAAGCACACATACCGTTCCAATAGAAAATCCCAGGGGATGCGCTCCATGAAAGGTGTGAAACCTGCGAGGGGAGATCACTCCCGAAGGGTGTAAAGCGGCTTTACCCTCCTCCGAAGAGGGAAGCCTTCAACACTTCGGGCTGACCCAAATCACGCTACACCACCTTCGGTGAGCCCCCTCGCAGGTTCACACCCTTTTCAAGGCCGCAATCCCCCTGTTCTCTTGAAGTAATGTTGCTAGATACCTTGTTAAGAAACTTTATTCTAAGTAGGTAGTAGTAAAATTTACTATGGACAATGTGAAAATAACACTGATTTGTAGAGAAATGATGGTTTCGTAAGATATTACACTGTTAACTGAGAGAGTTAAAACGTGAGCCCTAGTTAAGTTTTGTTGGGATTATAATGTTAGGTTTCCTAGAATTTATGCTAATGTCATCGATCATTCATCAGGTCCAAAGATTATACTCGAAACGAGTGACACTTTATGAAGACTCCATTCATAGTTTCAAGATGTTCGAGTCATTGATGGAATCACGATAAGATTTTTGTTAGATCATACGGGCTTTACCTGTTGCTGACATGCGCGAAAAGTGGAACATATCGAGTATTGTATGCTGTTAGCTACTTTACCTTTATAAGTAGGGAATTTTAAGGATGTTAGCTGATTTTCATACGCAGGTAGTTAGGTTGCATTTGTACATATATTTCTTAGTGCGTTATCAGTACTTGTAGCTTTATGATGTCTAAAGACTGTTGGTTAAGCATATACGTCGTAGTCAGTAAAAAGACCGTTAGGTTATTTAGTTTAGCAAAATGATACTCGCAAATATGACCTTGATATCAAATCGTTCAAATAGTATCAACAGCGGGTGGATGGAGCGACCTGCAGGAGGCGCTTGAATTACTGCATTTACTGATTACTGCCTTAAATCAGATAAACTATACTATGGGGATATTTATTCAAAGAACTATTTCATTTATTCAGGATAAAATTTGTTATTTCTTGTTAGTTTGTTAATAACTTGTTATTTTTAAACTTATTTCGCTGGAGATATATATTAAGACACGTTATGATAATTTCTTGTTAAATTAATTAACGAATTATGGTAAAAACATTGTACGTAGATAATACGTCCATATGCCGATAGTGACAGTTATGCTAACTTTGTTAAATATTACGATTTAAATGTTAAATGAAACATGATACTATGAGACTACTTAAAATTGAATGAGGTTACTTTTGGTACGAGGTGTTATGTACTTTACTGTGTTAGTCGACATTGTTAATGTTAGTAGTTTATCGTACGTATGTGTTTTAGGTTTCGGTCGTGTCATATATCTTATTCAGTACTTTATGTAGCTTATAAGAAAAAACTTGTACGTTAGCTATATTCGATGGTTGAATATAAAGAACTATTTGCGTTAGTTATAAAACTTGTATTTACAGTTATCGTTGTCGTATGATAATAACACAGGTAAGTGATAAAATTCTTGTTAAATATTACATGTGTCAACTGTAAAATAAACGTAATATGAGAGATAGCTTGGAAGAACAAAGATCAGTACGTTTTTGGTAATGCAATGTAGTTTACTTAACAGCTAATAGGAACTTTTAATTAACAGTTATTCTGCGTAAGTTGTGTTAGATCCGCGTTGCTACATTCATCCTTAGTTAATATGATGCTAGTTAGCCTTTCATACTAATGGAAAACTTGCTACATCATATATCGAGGTTAAGTATATAACAGCAACCATTTTGGCCATCCTTTATAACAATGAACTGCGAAATCACGTAAATCAATAGTAATGAGAACATTAACATTGAATGTTACGAGATATCGAAAAAAGTGTGAATATGTTACGTTTGTACGCTGTGCTAGTACTGTTAATGTTAGTACGTTCATCTCTGCGTAAAGCCGTTGTTAGGTGGCTCATGTACATTATATCTAGTCTGGTACTGCTAAGTTCGCTTGTAATGTAAAACAATGTTACGTTAGCAATATCTGGTTAGTGAATAAAGAACTTATTTTTGTACTATATATCTGTTGGTGTTGTCTAACGAGAATATATACCCTTTTAACTGATATGGTTCATTCGTACGTCGAATTCTTGACCCTCTTGAGTTGAAAAAAGAACTCATTACATTAAGGATTTGATATTATACAATTCTTCGTAGGATAGTTTTCGCATGGCTGATACGTATATACATCGCAACGCTATCTCTTATCGCGTGTGTGATGATTCTTTCACTGAGATTTTTCTATGTTTCAGCGAACGATGGTCATTCTATCTTGAATCCGTAATATACGAATATCTGACTTGCTACATGCTGTATCCTGCTCAAGCGCAATTATAAATATTGCATCACTTTAATGCAAATGGTTAAAGCAAAAAATCATTTTCATGTTCTAGATTGTATTCTGAAAGGGGACGAATCAAAAAAGGATAACCTACAAATCACTGTACTTCGGTCGTCGTACCGAGTATTAGTAAGTAAGGTTATGATAAATTTTTGGTTAAATATACTAGTTAATGAGAAAGCCCGGGCGGATTATTCGCTTTATTGACAAGTGCTAATGGAGCTTTATTACGTGTTTTGTGGTTAAGACGTACTTCATAGTTTAGCTTCTACCGAGAATTAAAAACTTACTTTGTTTTATTTTAAACCATTAGGTATATGCAGGTTTAGGTATTATCAGGTTAGGTAAGTATCTAATTTTCTTGTAAATATTACATTTAATGAAAATAACATGTTCATTTGGAGAAATTTGATAAATGCGGACGGATATTTTTGTGAGCCTTGTTAGTAGCTTTACTGTGAAAGTTGGACCTTGTAATACATTAATCTGCCTAGACTGTGTAGGTGCGTTGATATAATTCAGTTCTAGCAATGTATGTGGCTTATAATGTGAAAACGTTGTTACGTGTCTTAGCATACTTTCGTCTGTCTTATAAATACTACTTTTTGTGAATTCTTGTTAAATATACCATTGTTAATGAAATTAACTATGTTTTTTGACGACAGCTGATCATGTGCAAAAGGTTACGTTTTTTGGATATTATGACTTACTATGTTAAGTGTGGAACTGGGTTAATGTAACAGTTATCGGTTAAGTTGGGTTAGGTTTGCTCTGTACATTATTTCTTAAGTTCATGTAGCCATGTTATCTTTATGATGGGAAACCTTGTACCCCTTAGAGTCTATACTGCGTGATCAGTAATGATACATTAACCAAATTGTGAAAATTCTAAATGACTGTCAGTGGGGGTAAAATTCACTTAATATGTAGGATACTTGACCAAAGTAAGAAAGGTTACGTCTTGCAGCAATGTTAGTTACTTACTGTGTTAAGGGTGAACCTTGTTAGATGTTAACAGTTCTATTCTTGCTCCGACTAAGCTGTGTTCGGTTGTCCTTGTACAACTTCATCACTTCTTGGGTCTGGGTTCATTGTACGCATTAGCTTTATTATGGTGGAAACTTTGTTACCTCAGCATATATTCGTTTATCACAGTTTGTTTACCAATGTTTGTGAATAATTATAAATTCATACAAAATATTTTTTTTCGTTTACATGTTATTTTCCAAACAAATAGTTCATTAAGTGTCAATAGGTTATCGTCGTAGCTATGTAGTTACTTTAACTGTGTTAATGCGCAACTTTGTTAACGGTTACACAGTTAATTCGTTTATAAAGTTAGGTGCAGGATTGTCCTTGTACATTACTATTACAACATCAGTGATGCTAAGTAAGCTTTATTATGTAAAAACTCTTGTTCGTTATCATATACTTCCCAATTTAATTTAATTAAGAATTGTTTTTATTTATTTTATTCAACAATGATACTCGAAATGGTCTGAGTCATAGCATTCAAAATCGATAGATCAATAGTATCAATAGATTAATTGATCAATAGATCAATAGAACGGTAGGAGTGTGGTTGGATATTGTTTGATTACCTGATTAACTGATTTAGGTATGCCTAAACGTACAATTTAGTAAAAAATTACTGAGATCAACTAGATCAATAAATCAAGGATGATAGGAGGGTGGTGACTGGTGGTTATTACTATACTCGTTTAGATGTAAACACATGAAAAAAAAACAAAATGTTATTTAAAAAATTATGACAAATAAAACCCTTGAAAAATCAATATAGTGCCCCTCAATAATCAATAGATAATATATCAACTAGATCAATAGATCACATACTGTCAGGCGTGGTGCATGTGGTTGATTTACTATTTAACTGCTTTAGGGTATGTAAAACATGACAATTTTAGATAAACATTGACTTGAATCAATAGATAATTAGATCAATCAGATCTAATGATCAAATAGAGCAATAATCAAATAGATCACTAATTGACAGGAGGTTGGCTGATGTTGATTTACTGATTACGTTTGGGGTATTAAAAACGTAAATCTTGTAAATTTTAAACATAAAAAGAATATGAAATTTTCATTATTCTAAGTTATTATTATTATTACGTTTATTTTATTATTTTTTTCTTGATGATCATGACACGCATTATCTCGACCATCTACAGGACGAATAACCAGATAATACGACACCGAATATGTCTCATACACAAATCATTTTAATAACTCCGGCACCTGCACCGGACGATTCACCGGGGGGCGAGCCGGTACTCAGCACTCCGTCTCCATGCTGTCCTCTAATCCTCTCAGACTCCCTCCTTCCTATTCTTCTCCTGTCCTCTTCCCCCTCATTCGTCCTTCCTTTCTTCTTCTCTTTCTTCTTCGTTTGCAATCATGCATATTCTCTTACTATTTCAAGGGGACCCGAATCTGAATCCAACTCCAACTCCGTCTCAGACTCACGAATCCTCTACCCTGTCTCCAAGTTTCAATTCCCTCATTATTACAATCATTTTTTTCAATGTACAGCGTCCCCCCTTACGGGACGCAGAGGGACGTAATCGTCTCCCGACGAGATTACGTCATCAATACGCACACATCAATCATTTCTCCCGATACCTAAGCTACCATGTTTCAGAATATTTGACCTGGGCTAAGGGGCAGCACCCCTTAGGGGTGACCTAGTACCAAAACTCCGTGATCAGTTAACACCTACATAGAATTATTTCCATGTTTGAAACGATTACCTTTATTCCTCCTAGCGAAAGGGTGGATCTCTCAACATCGCATTTTATTACTACAGCGACTAATCGAATTTACATTATGGAATTATTTTCTTTCGATATATTTCAATTAAAAAGTCAACAGAGCCACGTAGAAAGACGATTAACCATGAAAGGGTACAAACATCGACAATCGATGGAACCATCGAAAAATATTACTACGTCATTAAAACTTTATCCTCATGAAGCCAAAAAAATAACCCCTTTGTGGGCTCCCGGGCTCTTTCTTTCGGGGGCCTAAACCCGAAAAACGGTCCTTCCAGCACTAAATTCGGTGCTCAGCTGACCAATAAAAAACCCGACCTAGACTGCACCTTGGGACAAAACAAATGTATGCAAAATGTGCTTGCAACACTTTCAACATGCAATGGCAACATGGCCTTTGCAACCATTTAGCGGTAGTGACCACTCAACACTACAACTCTATATACATATATTAATAACTCTATAATAATATTATTTATATACTTTTAAGTAGACTATAGTACACAATATATATATATATATTTATATAGATAATATATCATATAATATATATATAATAAGATATATAATATATTATTATAATATATAAATATATATTATAATATATATAAGGTATATATTATATTAGAGTCGTATATAATATATATATATAATAGATATATCAATATATATAATAATATATTATAAATATATATATTAAATATAATATATAATTATATAATATAATCTAATCTATATATATATATATAATATATAAATAATATATATAACTAACTATAATATAATTATAATATAATACTACTATATATTATATATAATAATTAGTATATATTATAATAGTATATATATATAATACTATAATACGATATATAATATATTTTATCTAATATATAATGATATATAATATTTATATATTATTAGATATATATAAATATATGATATATAATAAATATTATTTATCATATAATAGTATATATATTTAATATATATATATAATATATATTCAATATGATAATTGTATATTATATATAAATATAATATATATATATATATATATTATAATATATCTATATACTACATAGAATATTAACTAATGTGGATGATAAGTACGGTTTCCTGTAATGTCTGCTTTGGTCTCGTTCGAACAAAATCTACTAAGTAAAACGCACCGACACCAAAAGTGATACAAATACAAACTGGCACCATTCGGGACACAGCCTGAAATATATTTATACAAGAGCTCTCGCCGTTTACAATATTTAGGCAGTACTTTAGATAAAAAAAATATTTTAGTACAATTAGATAATCATCCTCAAGTACCTACAAAAAATATTGGGAAACAAAAACATATTTCAGAAAAATTTCAAACATCGCTGAAAACTACACACATATATTATTATATATTATTCTATTTCTATATTTATTAATATATATTATATTAATGATTATATTATTATGATTATATTATTATTATTCATATATTATTATTACATCTAATATTCTAATTATTATATTATAATTATATTATCTTCTCTCTAAATATTATAAGACCTTGGCCTTCCTCGCTGACTGTTAGTGCGTCATTTGAAACAAGCAATTTTCAACTGTAGGAGGTAATTTGTGTTCCGTCGTGTATGCTCCCATATTTTACTGGGGTTAACCGTGTTGCATATTCGTGTTTAAATGTAGTGTATCCCACATAAGAAAATACTACTGTATATTCTTTGGCACATTAATTTGATATACAAACATACCGGAATCCCTCCGAACAATTACCACGTTACCAATATAAGGGTACCGTCGGGGAGTAGCTCTTAATTACACGATTTTGACTTAGCAATGTTCCTTGACAATTCTATTAAATTTTGCTCTCTCTCAAAAGTTGTCAAATTTAATGAATTTAAATAAAATACCTTGCTCATCAATGGAATTTTTTTGAAGTAAAAATGTTCTTATGATCTTTTAATAATTTTCTATTTTAAATTGAGGTAACCATTATTAATTAATTTTTCGTTACTTCAACCTCTTTGTTAAAGATTCCACGTGAAGTATTTATAAGCTCGTGGAATATCGGTTTTAATAATTGGATAGTTTAATGACGCTTCGGATCATAGAAATCAAATGATGTAAAACTTTATCTGTACTTGTAACATTTACCTCTCTTCCCTACTCTAGGCCATTTGTAAACAACAGTAAGACAGTCTAAAGTTGGTGTCCAGTTTTGATTTTAACATCTCATAAGTCGATATTAGGACGATAGTCTTTAATTGCTATATATGTTTTTTAGGTTTTTAATCCCTTTGGAATTTAATGATTAAAATTTATTTTCAGATGTTCGGATTAATTTATTATTTATATTATTATTATTATTATTTTTATTATTACTAATAATTATTAATTATTATATTATTATATATTATATATATTATTATATTATTATGATATATATAATATTATATAGTAGTATATAGTATATAGTAGTAGTATAACGTAGTAGTAGAGAGAGTAAGTAGTAGTAGCATATTACGGCTCATGTCTATCTAAGATCTGCAGTCCGAACCCTCATCCATTTCATGAATACTTGGTTAGTAAAGCTCTAGCAGAAAAACTACCTCCCTGAAATCGAGGTGCTTCACCGTTTGGGGACCGCGCAGCGTAACTCCCAATTTTTGGGGTTTCAGTGAACCTCACTTTCTTCAAAGATGCATAACTTCGGTTCTACTAACTTAAATAGAATAAAAATTAAAAATGCATTTTAAAGAAAATAATCGATATCCATCAAATGTAATCTATCAAACCTTTAAAATTAAAAATAGAAAAAAATTAAGGGGGCTTGAAATAAAATTTTCTCCCCCCCATGTCGACCGATATTTAAAAATCAATATATAACTATAGTTACATTTATATTAAATATAGTAATTATATATTATATAATATTTATTATATATATTATATATATATATATATATATAATAGTTATACTAGTAATATATAATATATAGTAATATAATATCATAATATATATATATATAGTAATTATATATACTATATATATATAATGATTATATATATAATATAAATTATATATATATATAGATAATATATAATATACTATATATACTATATATGATAAGATAATATAATATTAAAATATATAGATATATATATATATATATATAAATTAATCTATAATATAGATATATATACACACACACATATATATATTATTATTATTATATATTATATAAATATATATATAATATAGTATTGATATTTATATATATGAACTATATATATAATATCTAAGATAATATATATATATATATATATATATATTATATAATATAAATATATATATATATACATTTCTGTGTCCCTGCCGGCGCTGGGTCCCCCTATATCATGGCTGGCAACACATTTTTCAAGTACAAGTACACCAACATAGTACGCTAAGACAGTACGAATACACAGTACACAGAATTTGTTCAAGTACAATACAAATACGAATCACCACTTGGTACAAATCCATAGACACACAATACTTAAAAACTGCATATATATATATAATACCGTATATAATAATAGTATATATATATAGTTACTAATAGCCGAGATTATATAATTATATATATTATATAATATATATATAGCTATATAATAATATATATATTAATAACTTATATATATAGTAGTATTATATATATAATATATATATATATAAATTATATAATATATCTTATTAATATATAAACATATATAGATTATATATATTATACTATATAAAATTCATATATAATTATTATATTATATAATAGCTATAATATATTATATATATAGTATATATCATATTATAATATATTAAATATAATATCCACACACAAATAAATAACAAATCATATTAGGAAAAATAAATATATATACATAAAAGCAATAAAACGTACATTATTAAAATCAATACATACATTTCGATGACCTCAACCTGTCAATCATCCTTCTCAGAAAAAACACAACAAAATATAACATAACATAGATGCTATTATTACTTGAGGTCTTCTCCTGATTATGATGACAGTTTGCACGTACATCAGTAACGTTGAATACAAGTTTGGATGATTTCAGAATTGTTATGTTCTTTCATGTAAACATTGTATACGCTTCGCCCAAAGATAAGTTCAGCCGAAAGATAATTCATTATATAAGTTGATATGTGAGATTTGCTCTATTCTGTATTAGTATTTTTATACTTAGTTATAATATATATAGTATAGATATATATATTATATATAATAATATATATTAATATGTAAATAATCCCTACTGGATTGTTATATAGAGAATTTATAATCCTATAGATATTATATATGTTCAAGACATACCTCTATATATTATACTATACACATAGGCGGGTACATTGATTGATTGGTTGGTAGATAAATATTACAATTTTACGATTTTAAAATTTATATAAATATATAGACTACTATATATATATATATTAATTTATAATAAGTATCTATCATCATCATCACACCAATCATCATCATCACCAACCCATCCTATCTCCCCGTAAGACCGGAGGCAAGTTGTCGTAACATATTACGAACATAAAAATTAGAACCAATATTTAAGCAAGTTGAGAAAAGAAGCCCACTCTTACCGTCCCCTTTATACCATATATGAGAAGCCGTCGCAGTTCAAAAAGAATTCCACCTAGACTCACGGGACGCAGATTGGACCCTCAACACACCCTCCGTCCAATGTGGTCCATCCTGGCCAGGCTGGGCTACCAAACAACCTACTCACATAACCCATCCATTCACTCCTGTTATTCATCTTTCTCCTCGCCTCTGCCAAACTCCACATTTCTCTCTTCCAGGCATTTCCTTTCTGATTAATTTGATACTTTTCTTTCTCTTCTCAGTTGTTTCATCCCAACACACTTACCACTATACCTCCGTTTAACCGACCGTCTGTCATCATCCATCCTTTCCAACATGACCAAACCACTCAACGTCCTTTCATTTATTCTCTCATTTTACCCCAATCTCCACACAAAACAACTCTCAATACGTTTCATCCTCATTTTATCATTCCCTTTCACACCTAACACGCCACAGAGTGTCCATTGTCTGAACACATGTAATTTAATCTCTACCCTTATCCAGCTACCATGTCCCACTTACTTACATTAACACGGCTAACAACATAACCCTCCTGTCAGACCCTACGCACCAACACTATCCTTTCATCCACCAACGATAACTGACCATCCACCTTAGTGCCATCACAATTTCCTACTACGCACTCTCACAATCCGCTTCCTTTCATTCAACATATAAGTCTAAATATTAAATTCAACACTTCCAACTGCTCAACCATATAATCATAACTTCAACACTGAGCCTGCCCTACTCCCAATCCATAATCCTTACTCCGTAGTCGTACGTAACTTTCATACCCTTTCTTTACATACCCTACCCAAATCTCTTACTAGTCCTCTCAAACTCTCTTCAGATCGCACCAAAACCAAATCATCCTCATAATAGGTAGGGCATCCTCCACCATCTTTCTCCATCATTCTAAATCTTATCCCTTGTCACCCCTACTCTAATTCTTTCATAACCTCTATACAAATTGGATTGACAAGGAGACATACCACATCCCGGTCTCACCCCGCTATTAATATTGAAATAATCCCTTTCGCTTTATTTATTCTTACACACTCCACAATCGTCATACAATACTTTTGATTCATTCAGAAGCTTACCACCACACCATATCACAACACTGCCATAGATTTCCCTATAACCTATTAATACGCCTGTGCAACCATAAAATCTCCTAAAACAATTCTACTATTCTTGATCCTCCCCTTAGTGGTGGGCGTCATTACCAACATTGTTCAGTTACACATTTTGATCCCCACATCCTCTACCACTAAACGCACCTTATTCTATCCCAAATTAGTTCTTCAGTCATTCGACCATTCTTTCGACCAAAATATCAACTATGTCCCAACAACACTCCTAAAGTATTACCAAATCACTAACACTGTACATTTTTCCCCTTACCTTATATAAAGGTACTAATATGACCCCTCCTCCAACCCTCGAACTATACAACTCATAAACTGTTTGTATACAATTCCCAAAATCCCAATTAATCACCATCCGGCCTAAAATATGAATACTAATATTATAATAAATAGTATATATTATAATACTAAGATATAATATATATATATTATATATATCAGTAATAAATAATATAATATATAATAATATTATAGGCCCCTATATAAATGTTGTGTGAGTTTGAAATTGAAGAGATTGAGTAGTCTGGTAGAAAGGTTGAGGGTGTGTAAAGGGCTGGGTTGAAATAGCTAGATAAAGAGAAGGTTATGGACGCCGTGAGGCCAGTCCTTCTGTGGAAGGTTATGCTAGATGGACCAAGCTGAACAAGTGACTGAGTGTAAATATTTAGATATATATCTATATAATACATAGATACTAAATATAATAGAAAATACTATATATAATATAATATATATAAATCTGTTATATATATATATACTAGTAATAATTAATATAAAATTACAATAATTATTTTGAATGAAAATGGAACGGATAATGCCGAGGTGAGAGGTAAGTTGGAATGCAGGAAGATTCTGTCAATTAAATTCTTGGTGGAATTAAAGAGACTCAACTTGGAGTGCGCTAGGCTTGCGATGGAATGTACCTGTGGTAATGTATAGTAAAGCCATGGGTCGGAAATAAAGGTAACGATCTAAAGTACAATTGCAATGGAAATCTTAGGGCTAATTAGGGTAGAAGAATGACTAAAATGAGAAATGGAACGTATACCGGATTGTAGTAGAAAGAAGGAAAATGAAGAATAAATGAAAGTAGTTAGATGGTTTTCACGTGAAAGAATCTATAGCGTTGTAATGGATTATATGGTGAGTGGTGGGACATCGACTGGCGGAAGACGAAGAAAAGTGATGACCACAAAAGAAGCCTGGAGTAGTAAAATCGATTTTGGCAGGGGCGAGAAAAAGTTCATAATAGGAGTAAATGAGGGTTGGAGGATGTGTTGGCCCACCTGGCCCAAGGATGAACACCTACATGGGCTAGATCCATAAAGAGGGTCCTCGGTCCCTTGAACCTCTAGGGTGGATTTTCTGTGCGCGAGTTCCCACTAATAAGGTAATAATAGGGAGAAGGCTGGGCTTTCTTTCGACTTGTCATTCTTCTACTACTTTTTTGGTTCCGGTGCATGTTATGCACCTACCCCCAGTCCTGGGAAAAAAAAGGAAGATGATGATGATGATCATTGATATCATATATATATATATATATATATATATAATAATATATATATATTATATATATATATAATATCTATATTAATATATATATAAGATAATATAATAAATATTATATATATATATATATATGATATATATATAATAATAATCAATATATATATATATATTATATATAATATATTATATTATATAATATATATATATATAGTATAGTATTTATATATATATAGGTCTATATTATATTATATGATAATATTTAAATTAATATATAATATATATATATTATAAATAATATAATATATATATAATATATAAGATTAAAAAATTATATATAATAAAGAATATATATATATAAATAGATATATAACTATATTATAATACTCTATATATATTTTTATATATATATAATATATAATATTATATCAATAAATAATATTAAGAGATATAAATAATGAACAATGGCCTTCTAAAAGAGCTTGTATAGAAGATTACATTATAAAATATAATAACATCAAGTACTAAAAATATAAAAAGAAAAATAATATGGGCAAGTAAAAAATGCCAAAAGTACCTTGCAAGTACCAACACAATTACCAAGTAACAAAAGCTCAGTACAAGTAAAGACATAGTACAGTGGTTTAGAAAACTGCAAAGTACAATACAAGTACAAGTTACTCCCAAAAAATGTACTTAAGTGCAAGTACAAGTATTTGTACTAACCCAACCCTGATATATATATATATATATAGTATAGTATATATATACTAATAATAAGTATATAATATAAATATAATATATATATATATAATAAATAATATAATTATATATATATATAATAATAATAAATATATAAATATATATATAAATATACTAATAAATATATATATCGTATACTAATTATAAAGTAACTATTTGTAAGCTCCAAAAATGACATCAGGAAA
>JABUQX010040392.1:0-12500 GCA_015478945.1 Trachelipus rathkii
ATATATATATATATATATATATATAACATATATATATAAATATATATATATATATATATATATATATATATATATAACATATATGACCCCCGCTGTATGCTTATACATAACATATGCTGCTCTAACAGCAGCATATCGCTTAACCTTATATATATAACAACATATATAACCAGCAACAGTATGTATATAATAATAACATATAGTATATATATATATGTATATAATGTAATATATATCAATATATTATCAATATATGTAAATAGTAATATATATAATAATAATAACAACAATATAATATATATATATGTATAGCCAATATAACTAACCTGTTTATATAATATGTATATGTAATATAATATATATAATGTAATATATGTAATAACCAATAATATCTAGCCAATAATGTAACAATATATGCAACCAATAATATGCTAACTCAATAATATCTTCACTGTAATAATATCAGATATGTATGTAGCCCAATAATAATATGTAATAATAATATAATATAATATGTATATATAATATATGCTGTATCTATCAACTAATATATATATGCTATGCTCATTAACTATATAAATATATATATATATATATATATATATATATATATATAACATTTTCTATTCTCCTTTAAAATAAAACTAAACTCTTCTTTGTAATGTTAATTTGATGCACTTTGAACAAAGTTTTGAGCTGTCTTCCTATTTTAGTCAGTCCAAATCTTTTACAAAGTTTGCAAAAAAAAAAAAAAAAAAAAAAAAAAAAAATAAAGACAAAAAGAAAATTTCGATACTTTAATTTGAAAAATAATATTATAGGCCAAAATAACTATTGAAATTTTTTGTTTTTATTCAAATTCAGAAATTTGTCAAATAGGAATTACTGCTTGGAATAATTTAGGAATTAAATAGGAATTAACGTACAATTAAAATTTGAAATGTTTTCCAATTTCTCTTTGGTGGAGAAATTTTCATATTTTTTTCTTTAATTTTTTTACGTTTGATATTATTATTAAATTAGTTTTGCCTTTTAAGATAATTTGGACGGCATTTTCGAATTATTTTGAGAAATACGACATCGTTTATATATATATATATATATATATATATATATATATATATATATATATATATATATATATATATATATATATATATATATATATATATATATATATATATATATATATATATCAGCAACGACTCAGATACTTTTTGCTATATATATATATATATATATATATATATATATATATATATATATATATATATATATATATATATATGTATGTATATATGTATATATGTATATATAGTAATATATATATAATAATATATGTATATATGAAATATGTAATAATATGAAACCAATAGCAGCCAACATGTAAATTGTGAATTATAATACACTTTGCGATAAAATATGCATAATAACTGCTAATAATATATATATACAATAATAATAATAAAAATAATATGTATAAAATGTAAAAATAATAATAATAATAATATATTTTAATAATATTAATATATGTATATATATATATATATCATTTCATTAACATATATATATATATATATATGTATATATCTATATATATTAACTATTCTTGCTATATATATATAACCAACTTATATATCTTATATATATATATATAACATATATATATATATATATATATATATATATATATATATATATATATATATAAATATATATGCGTTTAAAATAAACTTAAAGTAGTCTCACCTTATTTATACATAAAGAGAATGGTAGTTTCTTGCTTGTGGCAACATAAAAATGAAACTAAGAGATGCCAAAAGCAACAATATAAATAATTTTATAGGTTAAATTCACACACATTTAATCTCCACTATTCGATTTGAGTACGAAGAGTCACCGTTTTAATGGATTGAAAAATAGCATTATTTAATCGCGATGATTCTTGCACTTTTTGTTTCAATTTTACATAATCTTTTATATTTATTACGTAATATTTTCATTTATTTGACCAATTTTCGCAACAAAAAAAAAAGATAATTTAATCGTAACATTATGAATTTTGTAAAAGATCAGTCGTATTTATAATGTTAACTCGTGCTAAGCACGAGCAGAACGAGTCCAGGGGTCGCCTATGAATATATATATTCCTCCGAACCGGCTCAGCATATTTTTCTTAAATTTGGCACAGAGGTACCCAAAAGTTATAGCGATTTAAGTCCTACATAATGGTGATAATTTATCAAAATAATTGACAACTTTTCTAAATTTATAACAACATTTAATATTTATTATTATATAATTATTTTTCGACGTTTTGTTGTTTCGTTCAGAGTCTCCATCAATGGCAACCGATATTCGAACTCCGACAGCATTAACACGATCTAAGAACTACCTAATAAATTTAGAAGAAAGGATTGAAGGAAATAAACTCTCCTCTGGTAAGCAAGTTCTTTGACACTTTTTACATCGGCATACATCTTTAAAGGAGTAATACTATCGAGCTTACAGAATACTTTTGGTTACGGTCAAGAATCCCTATTAAACATCGGCAGGATTCTATTAAGAAACTTGAGAAACCTTTTGTGGAATGGAAGAATTTAAAGAAAAGTAAAGGTCAAGGAACAGTAACACAGCAAAATAAACAGCAAATATTTTTAGAAAAAGCGGAAGAACTTTTTGGCATTGCGCATGCAAATGCAATGGCAATGATCAAAGAAGATGAAGATAAATTGTTTCTTGAATATCAAAGGAGAAAACTCTTTAGCAACAACAAATGATCATGCGGAAGAGGTGTTGCTTTAATTAAAGATATTTTACAATGGATTACAGCAACAACGATCATCCGTAATGATCTCCAATTTGCGATTCAAGTCATTGAGAACAACCTTGAACGATATCCAGATGCTAAAAAATCCACTTTGTTAAAAAAAAAAGTTTAAGATGATTTTCTATACTATCTACAAAAAAAAAATTAATATATAGATATATATATATATATATATATAATATATATATATATATATATATATATATATATATATATATATATATAATATCTATATATATATATATATATATATATAACTTAATAATATATACTATATATATACCAATAACCAATAATATACATTATATATATATAATATATATATATATATATGTATATATATACCTTATATATATATATATATATATATATACTTTATGCTATATATATATATATATGTATATATATATATACCTTATACCATATATATATATATATATATATTTCAGTGGGATGAAGGCTCTTAACACTCTTAGGGTTCATTGTTCTTCAATATCCATCTATTCGGCGGAAGGTATTTAAATAGAGGCTCTGACCTCAGACGCCTTTGAACGGACCCGAAAATGCCCGTTTGTGCCAAATTTTCTGTGAATTAATTAACTGCAAACTAAATCAAACTGCTATGTCTGCTCAATAAGTATTCTAATGGTGTTTCCATAACATGGGGCAGATCAACGACCTGTCCCATCCGATGTGTGAACTTAGGGAAATTGAAAGTCGCCAAGTTCTCATCATCTATACGAACCATGTGTAGACCACTATCGTCTAATTGAATATGGACAGGATCACCAAGAACCTCCTCAACTACGGTGTAAGGAGCCGGATGCGGTGAAGGTGACGATAACAGACCCAGATGAAAACCTGAAAATTCGGTACCACCAATACTTGGAGTGGCACTGCTGAAATGTAAAGATGGAATAGGCGAAGGACTAGGATGTTGACTGATAGCAGGGGAACTGCTCATAATGGACGGTTCAAGGAGATTCAAACTTGGCCTTTTCTTAAAGAAAGCATTAAAGAACGATGCTCCTTCTAATTCGATGGTGTGAAATGACACTTCGTCTGGATTTACTATAGACGGCAGCGGTAAAACTGATACTGGCGACACACTAGTGACAGTAGTCTGACTATGGGGAGTAAGAATGGAAGAGACCCGAAATTGAGGAGAATACATTTGAGTATATAAATCATGGTAGTCCATCGATGGAGATCCAGTAAACGAAATGGCCTCGCTGGTGCTAGTATTAGGACTGACTGCAAGTTGGAATATGAGAAGTATCAGGGAAATATTGATCTAAAGACAAAGATGGAAGAACAGGAGTTCGAGAGAAATCTAATTCAAATGGTGATGGTGCAAAAGTAACTTTGTCTCATAGATATTCAAATTGGTATAGAGATACTAAGGAACGGCCGCCGAAGTACCTCAATCATGCCAAAACGAATGGAAAGAGAACCAGGAATGGTAAAGGGGCTAGAAGATGGAAGAGTGACGCAACCCGCACTGAAAGCCAATCAATTCAACCCACTCAAGTTGTGGAATGCTTGAGACCAAGCAACCTGCACCCGCTAAGAGGCCAGAATAGCGGTATAAGGCCTAAAACCAAAACCACACAGCCAGTGTGTACGTCAATGATATGTAAGACGTCAAATATCATAAAACCAAACAGAGGTGAACGTAAGTGGAATCGAACTAGTACTGATACAGATGTGAACTTGGAATTGATCAGCCAACAAGCATCAACTTCAACTACAAGTTTGAGAAACTTAGGAAACCGCCTCAAGTCGCATCATAAACATAGAAAGAAGAGATGTGCACCTGATCCTACTTTGTGGAATGTCCGTAAGGAGGAGAGAGATAAATGGGTCCCAGAGTCCGTCAATGATCGTCAGTCATTGCACTCGATTGGGAAGAGCTTAAAGACCTCAACAGAAGTGACTGTAGCCCAAAACTCTCGAGTCCAAACTGACATGAAGCAACTTATGTCACCAGTAGATCAGGAAAGAATAAGAAAAAAGATGTTGGTAATAAATAACAATAGTAAAAACTTAGATAATTATACACCTGAAATAAGAGGAGAACCTTATTTATATGAAGATGTAGACACAATGTGTACAGTTAAACTTAGAAACAATATTAGAATTATACCTAACTACAAATACATCTTAGAAGCAAAGATTGAAAATGAAAAGGCGCAACAATTGCCTGATAATAGCATGATAATAACGGTACCCACAGATGCTTTTAGAGGTAGCGCATCAATTTTTGTTAGAAGTACCTTATCTACAGTGAAAAATGGTAATATAGTGATAGAGCTGATAAATTTGGGGAGTCGCCCTGTTGAAATAATAAAGGGTGAAGCCATTACTACAGCCTATCCAGTCTTGAGAAGAGACCATACGGAGATAGAAAGAGTAAATGCCACACGAAATACCATGATGAGACAGATATATGCACAAGCCATGCAAGAGTCAAGAAAATACTACAAAAAGTGGAAGATACCCACAGTAACTGAAGGACTATCCGAGAGGGAGTTGTATATGACATACCAAGAGATACTGACAAAAGATGAAGAAAAACATCGAGTGTTACAACGACCCGAGGAACTCGAAAATATCATTGAGTTTCTCATGAACAACAGAGATGTTGTGGGGCTGTCGGATGACCCCATAGGGCAGTTCCCCAACTATCAATTTAAATTAGAACTGGACGAGAAGTGTCCAAAGGTCTTGTTCACCCCTCAGTATCAGCAACCCAGGTCTTTTGTAAAAGATATTAATACCTGGACAGAAGGTCAGTTAAGGAAGAATCTGATCGAACCATCGGTATCCCCTCATTCCAGTCCGTTGCTAGTCATACCCAAGAAGTCTGGGGGTCGCCCCAGGATTTGTGTCGACTACCGGAAGTTAAATAAATGGTCAATTGGAGACTCCTTTCCAATACCTTTCATACAAGACACAGTGAACTCACTAGGGCGAGCTAGCATATTCAGTTCGATAGACGTTATGGACGGCTTCTACCAGATAGCAGTAAGTGAAGAAAGTAGACCCTTACTAGCGTTTAGAACCCAGAGAGGAGCTTGGCAGCCCCGAGTGCTACCAATGGGGTTGAAACAATCACCCGCCGTCTTCAGTAGAGTGATGTCATTAGTATTAAGTGGATTGTTAGGCATAGATTGTCTCTCATATATAGATGACATCATAATATATTCTCAAGATGTACCTTCTCACTACCATAGCCTATCAAGAGTTTTCGAAGCACTGAGAAAAAGTAACTTTAAAATTAAGTTAGAGAAGTGTCAATTTTTCAAGAGAGAAATTGTATTTTTAGGATACTTGATTTCTGGACAAGGAGTCACGGTAGACCATGAAAAGCTAAAAACGTTGTCGAAAATCAGGACACCTACTAGCGTGCCCGAGGTACGCTCGGTTTTAGGTTTTTTCGGCTTTTTCAGAACGCTTCTACCGGATTTCTCAAGTACCGCTGAACCCCTAACCAAACTACTTAAGAAAAAACAAGAATTCATATGGGGAGAAGAGCAAGAAAGATCATTGAGTAAACTGAAAGATTTACTGTTAGCAAGATCAATAGTACAATATCCAGATTTCAATAAAGAATTTATTGTTGTAACCGACGCATCCATCCACGGATTAGGAGCTGTACTACTGCAAGAGAATGATAAAGGAGAAGAACTACCTTTAGCTTTTGCGAGTAGAACGTTGTCTAAAGCAGAAAAGAACTGCGACCCTACGGAGATGGAATGTTTGGGGATTATCTTCGCGCTAAGGAAGTTTAAAAATTTAATATACGGTTATAAAATAAGAGTGAAGACTGATCACTCAGCAGCAGTCTCAATATTCACTAGTAAAGACTATCCAACAGCAAGACTAGCTAGATGGTCTCTAACAGTATCCGATTTTAATCCAAGCTTTGAACATATAAAGGGTACCAAGAACTCAGTAGCAGACTTCCTATCCAGATATATTCCCGACTCAGGAGAAAGGGATGAAGAAGAGATAAGAGCAGAAGAAACAAGAAAAGAGAAACTCAACATGATAGAGCACCAACCTAAGGAAAATAAGAAAATAAAGAACTCCAATAATCAGAATAAACAGAACAAAGATATAGAAATAGATAAAGGTAAGGTTAATAATGATATAATAAATAAAGAAAAAACAGATGAAATCTTAACATTAGATACTGCAACCATTTCGAGAGAACAAAAGAAAGCAAATGAAATGAAAGTAGAATATGAAGATCTGCGAAAAGGTAAAAAGATAAAAGGTTTAAAGTTCTTCAAAAATATGATCTATATAAAGATTAAAGAAAACTATAAAATATGGTTACCTAAATCTCTAATAGATATAGCCATAGACATGACTCATTCAATACAGGGTCATAGTGGAACAGAAAGAACTCTAGAGAAATTAAGAAGAAGATATCATTTTCAGAACATAAGAAAAACAGTTGAAGAATTCTGTAAAAGCTGTCACATATGTCAAGAAGCAAAAGGTCCTAAACCAAGAAAAGCAATCATAAAAACATATCCGTTAGCAGAACAACCATTTCAGAAAATCTCAATGGATATTATGGGTCCATTAACCACATCAACAAGAGGGAATAAGTACATACTTGTCTTCAAGGATCAACTTACAAGGTATGTGGAATTAGCAGCATTAAGATCCAGGGATAGTGACAAAATTGTAGATGTTTTTATAGATAAAATAGTAGTATGTCACACGGTACCAGATGTAATCACCTCGGATAATGCTTTGGAATTTGTGGGAAAACTTATGAAGGGTGTATGTAGAAAGTTTAAGATTAAGAAAGTAGAAATAAGTAGCTACCACGCTAACAGCAATGGATTGGTAGAAACCACCAACGCCACCATAGCGAACTTTCTTAGATGTTACGTCAAAGACAATCAGCGTGATTGGGACCAATATTTACCTTTGGCCCAAGCAGCTATAAATAACACCTATAACAGTAGTATTAAAACAGATCCCCATTTCCTACTGTATGGTTACACCAAAAGAATGCCATCAGATTTACCTTCAGAAGCCTTAATAAAACCTAAAGAACCTAAACAGATAAAGGAAGATGAAAAGATAGAAAAGTTATACGAAAGAATTAAAGAAATAAGAAGACAGGCTAGAATAACACTTGAAAGTGAGGTTAAAAAGTATTCAACTCAAAGTAGTAAAAAGGCAAAATATAGAACTATAAAGATAGGAGATTTGGTGTATACACAGAGAATTAAACCACCACACCTTTCACCTAAATTGTTCCGCAAATGGAGAGGTCCATTCCGAATCGAAGCTTATGGGAATGAATTCGAAACTAGTAATACCTATATCCTAAGAGATCCAACAACAGGTAAGATGTACAGAGTAAACGTTGACAATTTTAAAATTGCTAAAACTCGAGGAAAAGATGAGAAAATTAACGTAGAAAACGAGATAAATAAACCCTCTCACACAACACAGAAAAGAAATAACAACTTAAGAAGAAGTATGCACTACAGAAACAGAAATTCTGAAGGATATGAAGAAAATGAAGATGATGATAACGAAACTAGAGTAATATACCTTAAATCACCTAAGTCTAACCGAGAATTAACAATAGAAAATGAAACACCTGAAGTTGTAGAGGAAGATATAGAACCTGTAGCAGAACCAACAGAAGAAGATGTAAGACAGGCTACAATAGATCGAGAACAAACACTTGAAAGAACAGAAGAAAATCCTAGTATTATTGAACAGGCAATAGCTTTACCAATACCGTTATCAATAGAAGAAAATACACAAAGAACAAGAGGTAAAGAAAAAGATCTATCATATAGACCTAAACACCAATATACAATGATACAAAGATCTCCTGTTCAAACGAGACAATCAACCTCTCGTACAGAAAGAATAGATCATACAGCAAGAGAATTACCAGAAAAACCTCCAGATCTACCTCCAAAGAAAGTCAAATTCAAAGGTGTTAAAAGAGTCACATTTAGTGATAAAGACAGTAAAGGCTAGTTCCTTACTATCTCTATTGCTAAAAGTGAAAATTAAAAGAAAGATGTTGAATTTTTATTTCTATTAAAAGGAAAGATGTTGAATTTATATTTTTATTTTTGTATATATATTTGATTAATACTTATGTTATAATAATCTTTTATAGAATAAAAACACTTAAAATAATATTTTAGTTTTATTCATTAAATACCATAAATAACGTTATTTCGGAAAACGAGTATCAATATAGGTATAATTATGTGTTATAATTTTAAGTATTATAGATAATTTTAATCACACAGGTCTAACCAATAGTTTAAGAATTTTTTTGCTTGCATATACTCATTTTAGCAATGTGGAAAGTGGATAACTTCACCACGCCAGCAAGATTGTCAGATCTGTCAGCTATTAAGGTTGGAGTCGTGGCAATCGTTACAGACCGTTCTAAGACTCAACTAAAACGAAACTTGGAACGAGAATGGCGCCAAGAAAAGGCAGCGAAAGACAACTACGAAACAGAAGTTGAAACAGTAGAACGCTGATAAACAATAAAACAGCGAAAGACAACTACGAAACAAAATTTAAAACAGTAAAACGCTGATAAACAATAAAACAGCTATTACAAAACTTAATTGCCATCTTATAGGATAACACTTATAACTTTTAAAATTAGCATGGAGAGATAGAGAATGGACTGCAACCACCAGAATCTCTCACACTGTCAGCTTCTCGATGAGGGGAAGATTATAACTCATCATTAACATATATGGTTAGATAACAACACCAACAAGCAACCTAAAATAATAATTTTGTCTAATGATTAAAATTTTTTTTTTTGAAATTTTGATTGACAATTTTGATTAATTTTTTTTTGAAATTTTTGACAATTATAGTTATTTTTACTATTTGGTTTAAATATTTACTATTTATTGATTTTTCTCTATTTAATATAGATTTACTTTATTTTTGTTGATTGATAAACATATAGATATATTCTAATCTTAAGTCATAATTTTTTTTTTCTTTTGACCAAGGTTAATTTAATTTTAGTTCATTTTACCAAAGAATAAGTTTAGAAAATTTTTATAGTTTAAAAATTTTAATTTCAACTTTGATTTATACTTGTCTATAATTTAATTTATACTCTATACTTTACTGTTTCTATTTTTACAGAAATTTTATTAGTATTCTTGCTAAAACACGTTTTTCTATCAATTGTTACAATACTAAACTAACTAATATGTAAACATTTCTAATACATTAAATTTTTTTTTCACATTACAACAATACTAAAGTCATTTCTCATCCAATGACATTATATTCTATATCCTACTCACATCAAACATAACTTTAGACTTTTTTGAATATAAATACTGCCGAAATATATTTACTTTCCAGAAAGTCGCAATTGAAATTTGGGATATTAGAAAAAGATACGATCAGAATTTGGAAATGAGGAAAAAAGGAATCCCTTGTAAACTACTTTCACCAGAGGAATTCACGAGGATTTTGCATCAAATGCACCAATCGTTCCCTTACTCTGTCACATTCCAAATTTTAAGTGTAAATCCAATAGCTGGAACCATCCAGTACATACCAGCACTGATTCCAGTTAAGGCTAAACAATAATATTGAATAATTTTATTAATTGTTTTGATTTTATGTAATTTTGATTATAGTATTTAGTATTTTTGATTAGTCAACTTTCTTATCAAATTTAAAGTTTAAATTTTTTTTTGATAGGGGGGGCAATTTGAAAAATTACAATTACTTAATCGTAAAAACCTAACAGGATATAAAATTTCCAATAATGTAATTAAGAAATAATTTTTATAATATCAATTTGGAAAAACTATTATGAAATGGTATTTTTAAGCAACTAATTTCAAAATCGGTTTTTCACATCTCGATATGGCTTTCCCATATAGCAATAGGATTGTAGTATAATATTATTTGGAAAAACACTCTTATGAAATAGTATTTTTAATATCTAATTTCACATTCGGTTTTTCACATCGCAATACGGTTTTTCCCATTTAAGAAATGGTATTTTTCATATTTAAGATTTTTCTATTGCATTAAAGCTTAAATTCGAAACAAAATTGCAGGATACATATCCGACCTAAAAAAAATTGTAAACAATTTTATCCGTAAACATGGGTGGTATAAAACCCACAACTTGAAGAGCAGAGCTCATTATTTCGAACTTATTAACTTCAATACAAACGAAAAATAAGCGAGTATATTTTTAACAGTGAAACCGAAAGTGAATAAAGTAAAAACGCTAAGTCCAAAATGAACTTAGAAAAATTTCTAAATAGCTTTCACGTAGAAAAAATATCCAAGTAAAAACTTTTAAATTTAACTTTAAAATCAAACGCGTTATTTGAATTGCTTTGAATCAACAATTTTTAAATTAACGATTTTACAAAATTTATTTTAAAGTAAAATTTTAGTTTTAAAATTTTAATTTATTTTAAACTCTACGTCGCGAACGAAACGTGTAAGTAGACGAAGCAGTTTAATTTTAATTTATTATTACTTGAAAACCATTTAATTTTTATTCATTTTTCAAAAAATTTAAAATTCATTTTTTTAAAATTTTTCATTTATCGAATTTTCAAATTTATTTTTTAAATTTCAATTTTCAAATTCATTTTGAATTTAAAAACTAAATCTCTCAAAATTATGAAATCATTTAATTTCAAATGTATTTGATATAAAAAAATATTTATTTTTAAAATTATTATTATTTACATTTATTATCAATTTCAAAGCCATTTTAGTTTCCAAACAAATTAACTTGGAAAAATAATAAAAATAATAATAATAATAATACATACATAGATAATAATAGAAAAAGTAATAATAATAATAATAATAATAATAATAATAATAATAATAATAATAATAATAATAATAATAAAAATAATAATAATAATAATAATAATAATAATAATAATAATAATAATAATAATAATAATAATAATAATAATAATAATAATAATAATAATAATAATAATAATAATAATAATAATAATAATAATAATAATGATAATAATAATAATAATAATAATAATAATAATAATAATAATAATAATAATAATAATATAAAAAGAAATTGCCGTCTGACTTGAAGCTAGACTTAATCCTACGTCATATACGTGTCATTCATACGTCACCTGCATAGGTCATTTAACGTAAGTAATATATAAATACATAAACGTACATAACTGTGTAAACCGATAACTGGGCGTAAAATGAATATTTACGTGTGTATCAAAATTACACAATGTATGTATATTTATGTATAGCGCGAAAACGAAAATTATACAAATTTTAGCATACCAAACAAACTTACAAAAAATAAGATATATATATATATATATATATATATATATATATATATATATATATAGTAGTATATATATAAGGTAAGGTAAGGTAAAGAAGAGTTGAGTTATATATATAAAGATATATATATATATATATATATATATATATATATATATAGTATATATATATATATATATAAATATATATATATATATATACATTTATATAAAACGAGTGAAAAAAATAAATATATATATATATATATATATATATATATATATATATATATATATATATATATATATATATATATATATATATATATATA
>JABUQX010040393.1:0-15000 GCA_015478945.1 Trachelipus rathkii
AGGGATCTTATCATAACCTACTAGGAATGGCCCTAAAAGGAGCACGCAGCCCCACTAATTTTTTGTAATAAGAAAAGCTATGGGAGAATTTTTAACTTTGAGAGGCTTTTTTCTAAAAATTTAAATCATTCTATTTTTATAGCTTTCGTATATTAATTTTTTTAAGTCAGCTATTAATCATGATTTTTTTTTTTTAAAATTCTATAGGATTTTTAACATTAAGCGGCAAAAAAGTTCTTCTTGGTAAGACACTCGCACATTTTCATTTTATTCTCATACTTTAAGAGTTGATAAATTTCTTCTTGTAGTTTCACCCCTTTTTAAAAAAGAGATGCTACAATTTAAAACAAAAATAATAATGAAACGAATTAAAAAACCATGTGAAAGAAAGAAAGAACGAGCCTATGGCAACACCATCCAGCCTGGAAAAAACTTTTTTCCTATAAGATTTAAATCATTCTTTTTTATACTGCGTTATTATTATTGCAAAATTGCGTATCTCTAATTTTTTTTTTTTTAAATTCTATAGGATCTTTTAACTTTGAGTGGCTGTAAATTTTTTTTGCTAAAGAGACCGCCACATTTGTTCATTTTTATTCATTATTATTTTGGTAATAGTAAGCATGCATTCAGTAATAGGGTTGTAATAAAATTTGGAATAGTCTGCCAGAGGAAGTTTTGTTGAGTGTGACGTCGATGCAACATTTAAGAAAAGGGTTAGATTGCCTTGTATTGATGGGTTGGTATCATAAATATATTGACGAGCCAAATTGGCGGGTTTTTAGTTATAGTAGTTATTAAAGGTTAGATGGCATGTGTGACCATAACTTAGTTATTAATGCATGTGGATGGTTTGGGTATCATATATAATATATATACTATATATATATATATATATATATATATATAATATTATATATATATATATATATATATATATATATATATATAATATATAATATATAATATATATATTATATATATAATATATATATTAATATAATATATATATATATATATATATATATTATATATATATAATATATATAATAAATATATATATATATATATATATTATATATATATATATATATAATATATATATATTATAATATATATATATATCATTAGTTTTGACTAAGCCAAATTGGTGTATTTGTAGTTACAACAATTTGACAAGCCCTAGGGTGCTTTGTGGATTTGCATGAGCCATTGTTGGGTAAGTTGGTTGACTGGGCAGTCTCGATAGGCCATGTGGCTTCTTACTGTCTCTATATTCTTAATGTCTTAATGAGTGGCTGTAAATTTTTTTTGCCAAAGAGACCGCCACATTTGTTCATTTTTATTCTTCATTATTATGTTTTTAGAGTATATCCTGTGAAAGTTCCACCCCACGATTTTTAATAAAAAATTATAGGACATACTTTAAAACATAATCAATGAAGAATAAAAAACCCGAAATGTATATGGAACCCCACAAATACCTTTTAAATTTTAATAAAAGGTCTGTTTTAAAATAATAAAAGAAAAGTTTTCTGGAAAGGACCAATTAAATAATTATCTTTCATTGATAAATTTAACAAGGTAACATCACAAAAACATTGAGCTATAGGCTATAGTACTTATATTGAAGGCGAGAATGTAGTTAACTTGCCAAAGTTAGGGCCTAATTGCAACTTGGCCTATTATAGCTCTATTTAGGTTGGATTCATAAAATTTCATAGTATTCACCATTTTTTTAAATATTTTAATTTTTTTTTTCACATAAAATAAATGTTGATACACTAGACTAGCACTAAGATTTTAGAAACCTTCAACAAGATAATACAAAATAAACCCAAACTTGTACGAATGTGTGGATGGAGGTAATTTCTTAACAATCGCTTCCTTTGATTCGTGTCAATTTATCCACAAGAGATGGAAAACGTTCGTGTATATGACGAACCAAGCCGAACCAGGAACGTTCGCCCAAAATGACCCATCCACACATGCGGAGTTCGGCTCTGGTTCGGCGAATTCACGCATGTGTATGGCCGCCTTTAGAATTTTCCGCTGATTCCAAATATATAATTTGTTTTACTGTAGGAGCTGCTGTAGACCATCTAGTTACATACTATTATATCACTAGATTATATATATATATATATATATATAATATATATATATATATATATATATATATATATATATATATATATATATATATATATATATATATATATATATATATATATATAATATCATATAAGTCGTTGGGAAGGGCTTTCCGGACCCCGAAAAACCCACCCTACCCACACCAACGAAAACCCACTAACCTTGACCGACGAAAAACCATCTGACCTTTTTGAACGCTTTTTTGAAACGCCCAATTTTTTTACCCTGCCTTGTGACCTTTTGACCTTACCTTTTGGGCTTGACCTTTTGAGCGCCAAATTTTTTAACTCTGACGTTGACCTTTTTGGGGCCTTTACCTTTTTGGGCAACTTTCCTTTTTTTCGACCAACCCTTCCGTCTTCCATGGGTCAATTTGGCCCACGATTTTTTCGGCAATCCTAATTTTTTGAAAACCCTAAATTTTTTGAGAACCCTAATTTTTTTGAAAACCAAATTTTTGAGAACCCTAAATTTTTTGAGAACCCCCTAATTTTTTGGCACCCTAATTTTTTGGCAACCCTAAATTTTTTGGAACTCCTAATTTTTTTCGGCAACCCTATTTTTGCACCCTTCGAAGAAGGGTTGCGCAAAACGGTTCGTAAAAGTCAACCGTTGTAACGTGTTGCCCCTCTACATTTACGCCCCCACCTGTAATTTTTTTCGACCATGGGTCAATTTTTGCCCACGGTAATTTTTTATCTTCATTTTAGGGCTTAGCCCTATTTTTTTTGATGTCTTAACCTTTTTGTCCTTCCCCTTTGCTCCAAAGCTTGACAGATACAATGGGTCAATTTTGACCCACGGTAATTTTTTTTGTCCTTCATGGTCCCCAATTTTGACCCAAACCTAATTTTTGGCCACCCTTAGGGGCTTAGCCCTTTTTTTGATGTCTTACCTTGTTTGACCATGATATTTAGGCCTTGACCTTTGCTCCAAGGCCATTTTTGGCCCCCGCTAATTTTTTACCCACTCGTGGCCCACCGTCAAACATATTTCGTTCCTAATTGAAACGTATGTATGGGCTCTACCCTAGACTTGAACACATACACAAGCGCGCGCGCTACACACACACACACAGCACATCCACACCACACACACACACACCTTTACACTTATACCACATTCACTAATACACTTACACCTCACACCATAGATCTTTGCACTTACATTTAACCACTTATACACACGTACAAACACACGACAGCCTTTGGTCTTCCATGGTCGAATTTTGACCCACGGTTAATTTTTGTCTTCCTTTAGACCTTAGCCCCTTTTTGTATGTCTTAACCCTTGTTTGACCATTGATATTCCGGACTTGACCTTGCCAGATACCATGGTCCATTTGACCCATGCTATACTGCCTGGCTTGAATGGTTCCCATTCTACCCGTAGACGTATCTAGGATGTGTCTAGTTAGTGTTCTATGAGTATTGAGATGGATTGCCAGTGAGTGCCAAGTGAGTGCCAAGAGTGCCAATGAGTGCCAAAGTGAGTGCCAATGGTGCCAAGTATGCCACATAGTGCCGAGTGATGCCACATTAGTGCCAACTGAGTGCCCACCTTTTTTAAGCCCTGTTCTAGCCTCCCCTGAGCCCCGAATAGCCCTAATAGGTGTCTACCCCTAGGTAATTAGGGGAATGAGGAATCGATTGGTGTATAATTTACAATCGTGCTAAATGCTTCCTAACTATGAGAGTTAGTTATTTTTATTAACACTTGATAAGCACTTACACTCGCCGATACGACACTTACACTAGCCCATATACACTACACTCACACACACTAGTCACACCTTACTTACACTCACACCCTCGAAGCTCAATTTGTTGCCGCATCTGTGAAAGCGCACTTTCTTTTGATGAAAGTCATCTTTGCTCGACTCTATAAATAGGGGGGGGGGGGGGGGGGGGGGGGTGATGATTCATCTTTGATGACTCATCTTTGTCTACCTCTAGATCATAAGCTGCCCCACAGGACGCAAGCCCCCCTCCCCGCAAAGGATGGAGGCCCGCACCCGCAGGTGCGAACCCGCCGCGCGAATGAAAAATATATATTTACTATAATCATTCATTTTTTATTTCATACTTAAACCATTTCAAAGAATTTCTTTTCAAATATACTAAGAGTCATTCATTTTAATTCATACTTAAACATTTTTTATTAAAACATTTTCGCGAACCTAAAACTGTAACTCATACAGACCTATTATGTAACACATATATTTATTAACAATTATTTTTTTTTAGTTTTGTTTTAATTTATAAATTTTTTAAAATAATGTACTAATTTATTTAGTAGAGAAGTGTCTGAATAAATAAACATTTATTTTTACTACAACTGTACGAAATTTTATTGACATACCTTAAAGCAGTAAATCAGTCACATCAATAGAGGTGTTACCTAACACCTAGGGGATTAGTATGCTTTTGTTTTACTGCTTACTGCTTTAACTTTCTCCTGTTTATCTGCTTTAACTCATGTTTAACTGCTTTAACTCATGTTTTACTCTGTTAACTTATATGTTTTACTGCTTTAACTCACCACATATTTTATTAACATTACATACCTTAAAGCAGTAAATCAGTTAAATCAAATAGAGTTTACCTAAAACCTAGGGGGGATTAGTATGCTTTGTTTTAACTGCTTTACTGTTTTTAACTCAATGTTTTACTGCTTTAACTCATGTTTTACTGCCTTAAAATTTATATGTTTTACTGCTTTAACTCATATATTTATTAACTGTTACATACCTTAAGCCATAAAGTAAATCAATAGAGGTGTTACCTATCACCAAGGGGGGATTAGTATGCTTGTGTTTTTACCTGCTTTACCTGCTTACTCATGTTTTAACCTGGCTTTAAACTCATGTTTTACGTGCTTTAACTCTCTGCTTTACTGCTTAACTCACATATTTATTAACGTTTAAACTCATAATACTTATTAACAATTATTTTTTTTATTTTGTTTTAATACTTTTTATTTATTTTTATTATTATTTTTATTTATTTTTATTATTATTTTTATATTTTTATTAATTTATTATTTATTTTATTTTATTATTATCTTAGTGTTATTTAACTTCAGACCTAATTGGTTATTAATTATTATTTAGAACACACATACACAACACGCAGCACACACACACACACATCACACACGACTTGACACTTATACACCACATTCACTATGAAACTATGACACTTTCTCACACATTCACTATGAACACTTACATTTACCCATAGAAACTTACATTTACACTTATACACATGCGGTTCAACACACACACACACAGCACACTTATCACCTTTATCATCACATTCACTATGAATACTTATACACGACATTCAACTCATGACACTTACATTTAATCCATAGACACTTACATTATACAGATTTACTTACACTCACACACAGATTTAATACACACCACAGATTTACTTACACTCGCACATAGATTTACAAACATCAACATTCACACACACACACACAAACACACACACCTCCACGCACTCTCACTTACACATATAACGTTATAATTTTATAAAACATTTTATGTTTTAATTAAACACGTAAATTTATATTAACTCATTCATATATAACTAAAATTATTTCAAAATTTCTTAAAACTTCTATAATAAAGCAATCATTATCTTTAAACAAAGAATTTATTATTAACTGTTAATACTTTGTTTATAAATTTTATCTATCAAGTTTTAAAATAACTTTACTAAAATTTTAATGAAGATTTTATTATCCATTAATTTTACGTACCTTAAAGCAATAACTCAGTAATCAGTAAGGTCAGCCCCTACCACCCCTCTACATACCAAGCTATGCCACCGTTTTGTTCTATTGACTTACTGCTTTACATCATCTTTAGCCATGTAATAAGTATAGAAATAACAAAAAGTTCTTCTCTTCTAACATAACATGTATTTTATTTAAAAATCTTTCTAAGTTCTTATTTAAAAGTAACCAATTTTTCACTTACATTTATATTATTCGCTCCATGTCAACTAAAAATATTTCAAAAGTTTTTTAAATTAATTCGGATTTTCTTTATTATTAATTATCTAATGTACATTGAACAAGTTCCATCGACGAGAAAACACAAAACAATCTCCGCACGTGCCCTTACAGATACGAACCTGACCTCTCTCTCTGTAAAATGTGTTGAAATAACACTTTAGGTCTAAATTTAGGATAATCCTTTTTGTAGCCAGGGGCGATTTAGGTAATTCCCAGTCAAAATATATTTCAAACTGACCTTTTTCTGTACAATGTGGTGCAATAACTACGTTAGGCCTAAATTAAGGCCTAAATTTAGGATATACCTTTTTTTGTATCCCATGCTGATTTAAGCCTAATACCAGTCAAAAGTTAATTCCAGTATAGACAAGAACATTGTTATTATTATTATTTTTATAAATATATTTACAAACTGAAACTGGATCCGTAAGATCCTTTAAGCAGGTTAGAAGAAGGAAATGTTTTCTTACTTGTGATTGTCGGAGTAATCCTTAATCTCTATATGAAACCTCGTATTGATTGGTCGAGAATTATTGTATCGTTCCTTTTGAAAATTAACTTGTTCTTTAAACTTGTATTTTGAGCAGGTGTGTGTTTTATTAATCTTTTAGACCCAAACTCATTTAAAATCATAGTCATTTTAGCTGTTAAGCGGTGCACAAGTTACTAATTATTAAAATGTTTTATTTTTACTAAGTGTAGAGTATCATATTTTATAATAAATCTTACATGAAGGAAATAATTAATTACATTTCAACTTAAATCAATAATTAATTTCACTTAGTTCTAAGCTAACCACCAGGGCTCAGCATGGCCCCACCCGGCAAAGGGCAGCCTAACCCCGCACACCTGGTGCGTCCCACCGTTGCGCCCGCCCGCCGCGTGCCGCCACCGCAGCGCAATATTTCCGCGTCCCCCGCCGCCGAGTGCGCCGCCAAGGCCGCAATATTTCCCCGCGCGAAAAAAATGAAATATATTATATATATATTATATATATAATAATATCTATATATATTATATAATAATATATAATATATATAATATATATATATATATATATAATCTATATATTATATATATAATATAGTATATATATATATATTATATATATATATAATATATAATATATAATAATATAAAATATATATATACTATATATATATATATATATATATATATATTATATATATATATATTATATATATACAATTGTGTGTACGTCGTATGGTGTGAATAAAGATATAGTGTAATGTGTTATAGAGTGTAAGTGTAAGTGTCTATAGTGAGTGTGAGTGTTCATCAAAGATTAATCATCAATATAGGTGGTAATCAAAGATACGCAATCAAAAGATGATCATCAAAGATGAGCCACTAAAGCTGAGGAACCAAAGCTAAGTTATTAAAGTTGAGCATCAAAAGCTGAGGCATCAAAAAGCTGAGCATCAAAAGTTGAAGGCATCAAAAGCTGAGGTATCAAAGTTGAGGCATAAAGTTGAGGCATCAAAAGCCTGAGGTATCAAAAGTTGATGGCATCAAATATCGAGATGGGTGGGTGCGTATGTGTTAAGTTGTGTTGTGTTGGTGTGTGTGTGTGTGTGTGTGGTCTGTGCGTGTGTGTCATGTGTGTTCTCATATAATAATAACGGAATAGGCCATGAAGAAAATAACACTAGTATAAAATAAATAAAATTTTTAAATAAATTATACGTAATAAAAATGTCAGTTGTGTGTGTGTGTGTGTGGTTGTGTGTGTGTTGTGGGTGTGTGGGTGTAATGTGTGTTGCTAAATAATAATAACAATAGGCCTGAAGTATAATAATAAAATAATAAAAGTAAAATGTTTTAATAAAATTATCGTTATATGTGTAAGTGTGTGTGTTTGTGTGTAACGTGTGTGTGTGTGTGTGCGTTGGTGTGTGTGTGTGGTGTATGTGTGTAGTGTGTTCCTAAATATAATGAACAATAGGCATTGAGTAAATAATCACTAACGGTGGGCGAGTACGCGGAAATATTGAGCCTGCGGGCGGCGCACGTGGCGGGCGGGGACGCGGCGGGAACGCGACAACAGCGGGTGCGGGGTTGGCTGCCTTGGCGGGGGTGGGCCTCATGCTGAGCCCTGGTTGTTAGCTTATGAAATCTAGTGAATAAATTATTATCTATTCTAGTGCAATTATATATTATTTCCTCATGTAGAGCATTATTATAAAAAATATGATGATACACTTAGTAACAAATAAAAACACTTTTAAGTACAAATCAGATAATGGTGCACCGCCTAATCCGAGCTAAAATGACTATGTATTTTAAAATGAGTTTGGGTCTAAAAGATAATAAAACACTCACCTGCTCAAATACAAGTTTAAAGAACAAGGTTAATTTTCAAAAAGACGATAAAATAACTTTCTCTCGACCAATCACAATACGAGGTCTATATAGAGATAAGGATACTCCGACAATCTACAAGTAAGGAAACATTTCCTTTTACCTGCTTAAAGGATCTTTCCGATCCACCATGTTTCAGTTTGAAATATATTTTATAAAAATAATAATCATAACAATGATTCTTGTCTATACTGGAATTACCTTTTTGACCTGGTATTGGCTTAATATCAGCATGGATTACAAAAGGCTATCCCTAAAATTTAGGCCCTAAAATTTGATGGCCTAACGTGTTATTGCACCAACGTTTTTCCAGAAAAAAGGTCAGTCTTGAAATATATTTGACGACTGGAATTAGGCCTAATCGCCCCTGGCTCACATAAAAAGGATTAATACCCTAAATTTAGTACCTAAAGGTAGTTTATTTTCAACCACATTTTACAGAGAGAGAGTCAGTGGTTCGTATCTGTAGGGAGTGCGGGTTGTTGTGTTTTCTCGTGATGGATTTTCAATGTACATAGATATAATAATAATAAAGAAATCCCGAATTATTTAAAAACTTGAAAATATTTTTTAGTTGAATCGAGCGCCATAATATAGAATTAAGTGAAATAATTGTTATTTTTAAATAAGAAATTAGAATGATTTTAATAAATACATGTTATGTTAGCAGAGAAGAATTATTTTGTTATTTTTATACTTATTACCTGGCTAAAGATGATGTAAAGCATATAGTCATTAGAAAAAACGTGGCATAGCCTGGTGTAGAGGGGTGCTAGGGCCTGACCTTACTGATTTACTGATTATTGCTTTAAGACGTAGAATATATGTTTTTAATAAATTTCATAAAAATTTTAGTAAAAAGTTTATTTAAAATACTGATAGTTATAAATTTATAAACAAAAAGAGTATTACAGTTAATAATAATTCTTGTTCAAGATGGAGAGGAGGATTATTTATAGAATGTTTAAGAAACTTTGAAATAATTTATGTTAATATTTGAAGTGAGTAATATAAATTACGGTGTTTAAATTAAAACAATAAAATGTTTTAATAAGATTATACGTTTTATGTGTAAGTGAGTGTGCGTGGGTGTGTTGTGTGTGTGTGTGTGTGTGTGGTGTGTGTGTGTAAATCTGTGTGCGAGTGGTAAAAGTAAATCTGTGTGTGTAAGTAAATCTGTTGTGTGAGTGTAAGTAAAAGTCTGTGTGAGTGTAAGTTGTCCCTATGGATAACATGTAATGTGCATAGTGAATGTGTGTATAAGTATCATAGTGTAATGTGTGTATAAGTGTAAGTGTGTGTGTGACCGCATGTGTTTATGTGTAAATGTAAGTGTCTATGTGGTAACATGTAAGTGGTCAATAGGTTGAATGTGTGTATAAAGTGTCAGTAGTGTCAGTAGTGAATGTGTGTAAAGTGTAAGTGTGTGTGTGTTGTGTGTGTTGTGTGTGTGTGTGTGTGTGTGCGTGTAATATGTGTTTCTAAATAATAATAATAAACAATATGTCTTAATTAAATAACATTAAGTATAAATAATAAATAAAAATAAAATAATAAAATAATAAAAATAATAAAAATAATAATAAAATATAAATAAAAATAATAATAAAATAAATAAAAGTATAAAACAAATAAAAACAGTAATTTTAATAAATATATTGAGTTAAAAGCCCGTAAAACATGTGAGTTAAAGCAAGTAAAACGCAGAAGAGTAAAGCAATGTAAAAACATGAGTTAGAAAGCCAAGTAAAACTGAGTTAAAGCAGGTACCAAGCAGTAAAACAAAATAGCATACTACTCCCCCTTGTGATAGTAACACCTCCTATGTGATTTACTGACTTTACTGCTTAAGGAATCGTAACGTTTAAAATATATGAGTTAAAAGCAGTAAAACATATAAGTTAAAGCAGTAAACATGAAGTTAAAGCAGTAAAACATGAGTTAAAACAGTAAAGCAGTAAAACAAAACATACTAATCCCCTAGGTGTTAGGTAACACCTCAATTGATTACTGATTTACTGCTTTAAGGAATGTAATTGTTAATAAATATGTGAGTTAAAGCAGTAAAGCAGAGAGTTAAAGCAGTAAAGCAGAGAGTTAAAGCAGTAAAGAAGTGAGTTAAAGCACTAAAACATGAGTTAAAGCAGTAAAGCAGTTAAAACAAAAGCATACTAATCCCCCTAGGTGTTTGGTAAGATTTACTTGATTTACTGATTTACTGCTTTAAGGTATGTAAATAAATATCGTACAGTTGTAGTAAAAAAAATGTTTATTATCAGACACTCTGGTTTTTTTCTTCTTACATTACAATTTTTAAAAAATTTATAAATTAAAAAAGTATTAACGTAAGAGAATAATTTAATAATATATGTGTTAAATAATAGGTCTGAAATGAGTTACAGTTTTAGGTTCGCGCAAATGTTTTAATAATCAAAATGTTTATAGTATGACATAAAAATGAAATGACTCATAGTAATTTGAAATAAGCAATTCTTTGAAATTGTTTAAGTATGAAATAAAAATGATGACTCATAGTATATTATATTTTTTCATTCGCGGGCGGGTCGCACCTGCGGGGCCTCCATCCTTTGCGGGGAGGGGGCTTTCTGCGGCCTGGTGGGCAGCTTATAATCTAGAGGTAGACATCTAGAGGTAGACAAAAGATGAATCATCAATATAGTTGGTATCAAAAGAGGTAGACACAAGATGAGTCATCAAAGATGAGCATGACAAAATTGAGATCGAGTGTGTGAGGGTAAGTGTAAGTGTACCTGTGTGGTGTGAGTGAAAGTGTATATGGGCTAGTGTAATTGTCTATGGAGAATGTAAGTGCTTATAAGTGTTTATAAAAATACTAACTCATGGAAGGAAGCATTCTAGCAGATTGTAATGTACACATTCGGATCCTCATACCTTATTACCTAGGGTAGACACCCATATTAGGCTTCGGGGCTCAGGGGAGGCTAGAAAGGCTTAAAGATAGTGGCCCTTCAGTGGCACTATGTGTGTCACCTCATCTCGGCAACTATGGGCAGCTCACTTTGAGTCACTGGGTCATTTGCACTTTGGGTCAGCTTTTTGTTGGTACCATTTGCACTCATTTGCCACTCTCAGCTTTGGCACTTTTGGATTGACCCTTCTACCTGCAGAGCGCCCACCACGCTGCACCATACTTAAATACTCCCCATATGGGTATTTTGACGAACGACCTGCTAATATCATTAGTATGGCTTTGAGAATCAGGTTCCCCCAATCACCTAGTATAACTAGCTTACAGAGTGTTATGGGAACCTATTCAGAAGCCGATCATAGTTAGCATGGTTGATCTAGTTAACTTGACTCCATGGTGATGTACTTGAGACTAGAGGAGTCCAGGATGAGTGCCAGATGTGAGTGACATGAGGTTCGAAAGATGACCACACGAAAGGTTGACACCGACAATCAAAAACACAAGTGGAGCGTATAGCCTAACAAAGGTAGAAGACAAAAATAGCCATGTATCTGCAGTGCCAACTAAAGTGAGTCAAGTGCCGAATATGTACGCACGATTGGCCGAACACATGAAGCTGCCACTGAAGAGTGCGCGACCTTGTGTCTTAGCTGTGCTAGCCTTCCTCCTATGTACGCCCTGATATAGCCTAATTATGGGAGTTTTTTATTGTGTGAGGAGAGGGGGTCCCGTACTACAACGCTTAGGTAATAAGGTATGCAGGAATCGATTGGATGTATATTACAATCGCTAGAATGCATTCCCTACCTTATGAGTTTAGGGTAGTAGTGTATATGTGGTCATTAACACATTGTGAAATATGTGTGAGCCATCATAACACTGCGACCTATGCAGTAGCGAGCGCCACTAATGTATCCTATCGGGCCACTGCCCGCGCAAGCATCCCTATATATGCACTCTGGGGCCTACTCACTCTCTCTTATACATATCCACAATTAAGGTATATACATACTTATATCAACTTTACACTATCTACACAACTGAAAGCCCAGATCCCTTCAATCTTTCAGATAGACTAATCTGCCGATGAAGTCATGTCTGAGCGCAACATAGAATATTTGGTGATTTCATCTTTAGATGTACGTATCTAGCTTTTGTCTCCTCTAGATCATAAGCTTAGTATACCCAACCTACTCACCCTACCTACACCCACTGAGCTAGGCCTCAGCAATGCCGCCCCTATATATCACCCCGAGGATAAGTGATGAGATGCCTACCTGCACCCGCAGGTGCGACCAACCTTGACAGATATGATAAAATATAAATACATCACTACTGTAAAAACGACCTTTATTCCATCATATATAAGTCTTATAATCAAAGATTAGCAATGATATTTATCATAGCTTAAAGGCTTAGCGATAATATTCATAACCGTAACAATAACATCCTTAGTGGCGAGAGAGGAGAGCTGAATAGTAAGCATTGTCTACTATATATTTATTAATTTATACTATACACTATATAAACTATTTATTATATTAAAAATACAAATTTCGCGAACATTATATACTAATAATCATGTAAACTATCAATATACTAGAACCTATATATTTAATCATACTCATAATATTATATTAATCAATTATATTTTACTTAATATGCATATTTATAAATTATATCAATTATATAATATAACCTATATGTAATATATATTATTTAGTATATATATATATATATATACTATATTATTTATATATATATATATATATATAATACGTATATATATAATATATATATATATCATAAGTATAATATGTATATTATATATATATACATATACTACTTATATATATCATGAGTAGATAGGTTATATAGTTACTATTGCTAATTAACTACGTATATATTAATCTTTTTCAACCTTAACTACTTAGTATATATACCTATATATAATATTACTATATATATTATATAATTTATATATTATATCTATATTATTATATCTATCTATACTATATATATACTCTATATATAAAATATATATATTATATATATAATATATATATTTACCTTCTTTAAATTTTTCCTAATCTTCGCTTCTTTTGAAGAAGAAATAATTTGACTGATTGATCAGTATTAATTGCTGAGTTTCTTCATGCTCGATACTCAGAATTGCGAAGTCGCTCATTCTTGACGGGCTCATAGTACTTCTCAAGTAATTTTTTATAAGTTTTAATTTTGATGTAACTGGTAGAGTAAAATATAGCTGTATTGTTGCTATTAGTTCGGGAAAGCTACTTAACAGGAAGCTGTTTTCTTCGATAATTAGTCGGGCAATATCTCTGATATTTCTTTTCGTATCGATCTCTTTACCTAATAAACTTCTAAATAATAACACTTCAGCAATTAGATTGCAATAATGTCACTGGGGAATTTGCTTATGAGGTTGTTTACTTTCTCTGAAATTTCCTCCTCAGTCAGTTTTGTTAAGCTTTTTGGTTCCGAAAATGAAAAGTTTTCTGCAACCGTTCGTAAACTAACGAATCTATTTTTGATCTGATTAATTGCAATATCCAATGATGTATTGAATATATTTATTTCAAAAGCTTTCAAAGGATTGTCTATTCTGTAGTCCGATGCTATTTCATCAAAATAACGCTTCACAGTTCGTCTGCGTTTCTGTTTTAGTTCACATGAAATATTCCATGTAAAAGCCAATTGCTTTGCTTCAAGGAAGAATTCGGAGAAGTTTCTCCTCAAATGTTGTAATTCTTCATTGAGCGTCCCTGACTCAGGAAGAAACATGCTTTATGAAGATTTCAACTGACTTATTTGTACACTTTTCAGAAGTCTGCTATAAGTTTTCAGAATTTTGTTTTTGTAGGGTGATCATTAGTATTAAACTAAAAGGAGTTCAGATTTGTTTCCTTAATGACGAGGGACTGTTTCTACCCTGTTTATTGTGACCAGACTGTATAATTTTTCGTTAGGCACTTCATTACACATGAAAGTTTTTTTTTTTTCAATGCCAAAAAGGCAAAATTATTTGTGTGATGCCCATCTTGTCGGACACAACTTTTTAATACTTTTCCTGCTAGTTCTCTTTCGTGAGTGTTTTGTTTCGAGAGCTTGCGCAACTGGGTAAACTTTCCGCTAAAGAAAACATGACGGTTGACTGAAACAATATCATAAATTGATCTAACTCGTATGTTTTAGGACCTGAATCAGTTCAGCACAAGATTCAGGTTTTGTGCTGCAACTGCACAATGTACGTACTCAGCTATTGGAACTATATTTTTCTTTTCTGTAGTCCAGTGTACTGTCCATTCATATTAGACGCGCCATGCGTAGCCTTTGTCCTCGACATTTTGAATATCAATTCCCTTTTCCTTCAAATATAACAATATTGAATTTTTCAAATGTTTCACTTGTTTGATCACTGACTTCTACGAAACCAAAAACGGACTCAGTGATCTTGCAGAGAA